>CM076089.1:29712195-29792273 GCA_038088585.1 Chrysina gloriosa
CCACTGGTAGATTGTTAATTAAAGAGTTGACCAGACCTCTTCCCTCTTTGAAGCTCGACATTTAAATGACTGTGATAACTGAAAGACTGCTATTTATAGGAGAACGAGCATGATAATACCGCAGTCGGCATGAGACTCGTCAAGCAGAAGCATCACCTGCGGGTGATTGATTTTGATTCTGAGGATTCTCGTCCTCAAAGACAAGGCGGGTTGCTGCCGAATACGGTGTGTACGTGTACCGGTGTGTTGCATTATAAGCGGTCCCTCAAACTGTGGGAAGACAAACGTTATGCTAAGTTTATTGATTGAAGAAACCGGTCTGAAGTTCTATAACGCGTACGTATATTCGAAGTCTAACCCCTCAGTGGCTGAGTGGTAAAACTCGCGCTTCACAGTGCGAAGGGCCGGCGTTCGAGACCCGGTAGCGGCAGAGCGTAGCAGTTTAAAATCCTGAAAAATGGATCTGGACCTCTAATAAGCTGCGAAAATGAAGGAAATGCCACTGGGTGGGCCAGGAGCGGTACGGTATATGCGTCTACATATACGGCTCGGTGGCTCCGAACCCCTACACCGAAAGGTAGAAAGGGTAAAAGATTAAGAAGAAGAAGAAGAAGAAGATATTCGAAGTCTCTGTATCAGCCGAAATATCAGTTCCTGGAAAATATTATGAAACGCGTCCCCGAAATTAAGTACTATACTTTTAATGATAACGAAGCTGTTATGGACCCCTCAGAAGCTCGACAAAATTTCGTGTTTATATTCGACGACGTAGCCTGCGACAAGCAGGATAAAATCCGTATGTATTTCTCGATGGGACGTCCCAAAGCCATCGACAGTTTTTATTTACGTCAGACTTATACGCGAATACCGAAACATCTGATACAAGGTAATGCCAATTTTTTAATACGGTTCAAGCAGGACGATATGAATTTAAAACACATATACGATGACCAGGTGGGGACCGATATGTCTTTCGACCAATTTAAGTTGATGTGCGCAGAGTTTTGGAAAAAGAGATACGGTTTCCTGGTGATGGGCAAGGATAGAGATTTAAATAAGGGACGGTATAGAAAGAATTTTGGTTGGTATATCTACTTGTAAACAAATCAGGATGTCCGATTCAATTCATCTGGCGCTGCTTCTCGCGACTTTTGCTTGAATAAATACGTGTAAGCTCGTTCGCCACGACTGTTGTTGTTATACGTATATCGGATTTTCCGACAATATGTCCAGTAAAGCGGAGCGTAATTTAAAATTAAAAATAATAAAAGCCGATAAAGCGATTAGAAGAAAGCATCTGAAACTAAAACTGGCGCACCTAAAAGCCGACGAACTCTTGCAAAAAACATTTAAACCCATTACAGACCCGTTAAAAAGTATCGATGTTGCTGTAAAGCGGGAAGTAAGGTCCGTTAAAGAACCTTTACTAGAGGTGAAGAAACATTTGTTGGATGGTGTTAAAAATGAATTGGAATCCTCTGTAACCGTGGATCCACCAGTTTCTTCGCTGGAGACACCTCCGCGAATAGTTCAGCGATCGCTACTGTAGCCGCAAAGTCCAATGTACAAGTATATGCACGCTTTCAATGTTTTACCTCGAACCTACATAAGGGGTCTCATCAGCGATACGAGCAACGTCCACGATACCACATTTGGACCTACTTTAGATCCGCACGCAAATCAATTTAAAATGAGGTATAGTACATTGGATTTTATAGGAGACGATATAAAACTGGAAAACAAATTGTATAAAGAAACTCTTGGTGTGTAGGAGTTAGTGTTTAAGAAACGACCTATCGGTTATGATGACATCGATGAAAATAATTATCGCGATATCTTGCTACACACGAACGTACTGCACCGAGACTTCGACCCGGAAAAAATATTAGAGCGAATAGAGCGTATAAATATACGAATATAATCAAACCTAGAGTAAATGAAACATGTCCATGATTGTATCGAAAACACCTTACGAGTATGCTTATTGGAACGATATAAAAACTGGTGGACCGATTGCGACTTCTGAAGGCATCCCAGGCCGCGGGTAGTATGAGTCATAACAACGAAATCGTATCGATAATAGAAGAACTCCGTGAAGCTGGCGTTAAAGAATAAATAATCGATCCTTGGACAATTTTCTTCATTTCCGCGATGAGTATTGACAAGTTTGGACGTTATGGCTGGTTCGACGGTTCTACGATTAAACATAATAACCTGAAGCGGCCTCTAGGCCTACTAGGCAGACCCCATCCACGATCAGGATTGTGTTAATCAAAGTTATATGTCGAAATATGTTGATAATATAAGAAAAATGTTTTGGAAACAAATAAGTAGTATGGATAAAGCATTAGCGGAAATAAAGGAAACGAATAAAAGGACGGAATCTAAAATAATGCAGTTAGATACGCTCGTGCAACGTGTAATAGTGGTGCGGATGCGCGGGGAGTGGCTATAAATAAAATTATTAACGCTATCGATAAAACTGTTAACGTTGTAAAAAATTGATATGAGTAAAGTTAAGAAAGTCGTAGTCGATGAATTGCACCGAGCGGCTATAAGAAACTTTATCAGGCGACGTATAATTATCAAAGGACTCGATGACTTATGGCAAAGTGATCTGGCGAAATTTTTGCCGTATAGTAAGGAAAATCGCGGATAAAAATATATTTTCATTATCATCGACTGTTTCTCGAAATTTCTGTGGACCGAGCCTTTAAAGAACAAGGGCGCTATTGAAGTCGCGGGACGCGATGCATAAAATTCTACGTCAAGACCGGACTCCAAAAAATTACAAACAGTTGTGGGGAAGGAGTATTATAAGCGACAGTTCCAGGAGTTGATGAAAACCTGCTCCATAAACCACTATTCCACGTACAGTGTTAAGAAGGCTTCAATTGCCGAGCGGGTTATTCGAACAATCAAGAGCAAATTGTATAAGAAATTCAATTAGAGGGGTTCGTATAAATGGATCGATATTTTACCCCAGATTACCGATGAGTACAACAATACGAAACATCGAACCATTAAGATAAAACCTCGTAATGTTACATCAGTCAACGAAACCCATCTAATGTCGACCTTTTATAATAATATCGATACGTTTGCGCCAAACAGGAGATTTAAGGTGGGTGACGTTGTTCGTATTAGTAAATACAAGAGCGTTTTTGCCAAAGCATATACGCCAAACTGGAGTGCGGAGCTATTCCAAGTCGTTAAAGTGAAGGAGGGTAACCTCAACACATACTTAATCGAAGACGTAAGCGAAGGATCCATTCTGGGTGGCTTCTACGAACAGGAACTGCAAAGAGCCAAATATGAAAACGTATACCTCGTTGAAAAAGTTTTACGTAGAAAAGGAGATCGAATTTACGTTAAGTGGCTGGCATTCGATAACTCTCACAACAGCTGGATAAACAAAGATAGTGTGTTGTAGTAATACTTACGCTGTTCTTATTTATTAGTAATATCACACTAGTACTGTACACTTATTCTAGAAATAAAATTCATAAAGCTTATAAGAACGTGTTTTATTCAGTATAATATAGGTTAGTTTCTATAATATAGTTTAATTGAGTGCTAGTTTCCAGTTTTTTTTTGTGATGCAGTAAAGATTCACTTGATACCGTAATCGTTTTAATCCATTTATGTGCTGATCGAGTGCCCTCTAGACCGGGGTTGTAATCACTCTCCAAACATGCGTCCTATATAGGCTCTCGGTTGTGGCGACCTTCGGGGCGGTGGTTCCCTCTAACACAAAAAGAAATAATTGACATAAGATACGGGAATAATACACTTACCTTATGTGAAAACACCCTTTTCTTGGGAACAAGGATTGACAGACACTTCAACTGGAAACCACATGTTGATTATATGGCAACAAAAATTTCATCTTTTAGCTATGCATTACGAAGTATTGCAAGATCGGTCGGTCTGGAAGCAAGCTTATGCACGTACTATGCATATGTCGAGTCATGCCTGATATATGGTATCATATTTTGGGGAAATTGTGTCGATGTTGGGAAGATATTTGTTCTTCAAAAGCGTTGCATAAGGAGTGTCTTCCAACTAAAAGCCAGGAATTCATGTAAAAATGTATTTATGAACAACAATATACATACCATAAGCGGTCTCTACATACTTGAATGTGCTCTGTACGCGAAACAAAATTATAGCGAGTTCTTGCAGCAGTACGAATTGAGTCATCTTTACAATACGGGCGGGACAGTGCATACTTACCTGATCACTCCGCAGACTTCTCTTACACTAACTCAAAGAAATGTAGTGCATATAATGAAATAGCTTGTACTTCACTTGGGGTTTTTAAATAAGGCAACAAGAGAAACAAGACTTTTGATATAAAACTAAACTAAATTTTGATTTTAACTTGGGGTTTTTAAATAAAACACTAGCAAGAAAAACAAGTCAAAGGTTCGAACAGTAATGCTTTATTTCTTAAAACTGACCATATAGGTTCACATATACATACGTTCGGTTTTTATGTGAGAAGAGGCAAGTTGTAACTTATTACTTTTGTGAGGCGACCTTTTCTGTATTAGTAAAGTTATTTATTAAGGCTAAGGGTGTATAGATGGGTTTCCTTGGTCAATTCACATAAAACCATTACGTCCGTAAGGCGACCTTCTCGATATTTGTAAGGTTACATAACTTCTCCATCCCTAAGATGAGCAAACAGGGTGATCCATGAATTGCTCATTTTGTCCTTGACATGTATGTGTGATGTTCTTTTCGTGGATTGGTAATATTTGTAAAATTCTTACTTCGAAATGATGAACCAAACTTTTGTTAAACCCGAGTAGATTTCATATTTCGTCGGATAAATCTTCGCAACGGTTGATGCAACAATGAATCCATCTCCAGGGCACATCGAATGAACAGTGACTGTTTCGTCCAGAATTCCAATAATTACCATTGTCGAATAAAAGGTATAGGGTATCGGGGATTAGGTGAAATTAATTTGGGGTACTGGGAAAAGATGAAAATATTTGTAGAATTCGGATAGTATAGCTACATGTATTTTGAACAATATTACGTCATTTATTACAACGAAGCTAGTCGAATAAAGTGAATAACAAGGAATAATGTCACTGAACTTCAATAAATAATCGCGATTGTATTCTGTATCTAATACGGTCAGTATTTTTCAAGTTCATGTGTTTGAATATTAGATTTAATATGTAGTAGATGCAAATTAACAAATTATATTGTTGCTTGTCAATTACTTATATATCCAGGATTATTTGACGGTACTAATGCAATCAAAAGTTGTCCTATTGTAACGAACGTTGTGTGCAGTATACATCGCATCATTGATGTTATGATTTAACGCATTTGCAATGTTGGGGTTTTAAGAAAATATAATAACAATTAGAACTGATTTACGTAAGATGTGGTCAGCTGCTAGCCTATGTAGGGGGAACAACGCAGTGCTCGCACAAACACTGCGCCGAAACTGCTAGGCTGTGCGGAAGCCCGGCTATAACCTCCTCGTGGTGACCACCGGTAACAGGAGCCTCAGTACGGTCATGTCACTGCTGGGCTGACTGGCTAATATAGTCGAACTAAGAGAGAAAACTGTAAACAAACCCCAATCCAAGAGGGAACAGCATATCTCGAGGGATGAATGGCTAGTGGGTTAATCTAGTCTCAAATATGCGGACTTGGGATGCCCGGGCGAGGTACCATTTCAATACATGCCTTACTGCGCTACCGGGGCTCTGGCGTAGTGGACCATCCTTTCCCCTTTACTCGTGGGAACACAATGGAACACAAGAAAGAAAATAATAATAAAGAGACACAAACACCTCAAAAGGAACCATAGGCAAAAAGACTCTCAACTGATACTGGGGCGAGAGCAACTCCCTGTGAATCAACCTTTAAAGAGAGGCCAAAGAGACGTGGAGCGGGGAAAAAGAGGTTGGCTTATCTGCTCAAAAAGATCTTAGCAAGGAAGAGGCTTACGCAAAGACCTTGCATTGAATGGCCACAGACCATAAAACCAAGGACACAACATCTGGTCCTAAACGGCAAAGGTCTGAAGAGGAAGCGCCACTTGGAGCTACAGCAAAAAGAGGCCGAAGGACGAACAACCGTCCGAGCTGCAAAAGTACAGCAGCACAACAAACCATCAAAAACTTATTAACGATATCCACTCAGAGGCGGCCCACCGCTTCATATAAGGATATCACAACTGGAATTAAGATTGCGGTTTTGGCAAAGGACTATCCCAACACGTCCCTCACGACCCAACAAATGGATTCCATCCAGAGCATGACGCTCGAAAAGATTATAGCTGGTAAGGATCAGGCCACAAAACCTGCCTTCCTGAAATGCACCTACAAGGGAGGATACCTAGTCCTGCATTGTAGGGACAGCGTGTCAGCCGAATGGGTTAAAACAAACATCGACTGCTAAAAAGAGCTGAGAAGGGCTCTCATGTAACAATGGTCCTTGCAGTAACGGCAAAGTAAACTTCCGTTTTGGCCAAATAGTACTCAGGCTGAAGGCTGAGAATGTCAGTGCGGATGCGCTGGCTCAACAGATGGAGGCGGTGGAACTGGAAGAAGAGGACGTAAGCCCTCCTTCCATTCCCGGTACAGAAAAAGCGGAATGAAGTGCATCCAAGCAAATCTTCACCATGCTAGGGCCGCATCGGCCGAAGTTAGCAGGCGGTTTGCTGATGGGACCATCAACATAGGGCTCATCCGAGAGCCCTAGATATCAAGAGGCCGCATTCAACGCCTCAAAACACAAAACACTCGGATAATTTATGATACGCGCGCAATCAAACCAAGAGCTGCGCTTATCATGAACACCGATATTAATTTCTTGCCTCTCACGGAATATATGGACGGTGACACTGCAGTGGTGCTAGCTGAGTTGGTCTCAAACGGAGGTAGGAGAGAGGTCGTGATCGCCTCAGCCTACTTTCCGGGGGACACGGACGAAGCACCACCTTCAAATATCAAGGGCCTGGTGGAACACTGCAGATGCCATAGAAAGACCCTAATTATCGGCTGTGATGCAAATGCCCACAACCTAGTCTGGGGTAGCACGGACACAAACAACAGAGGTGAGTCAGTCCTAGAATATTTATTATTTACAAACATGGGGATTGTAAACAAGGGGAATAATCCTACGTTTATCAACGCCATTGGGGAAGAGGTTCTTAACTTGACCCTCGTAACCAACAAATCTCTCGATATGATTATGGACTGGAGGGTCTCTGAAGAGGACTCCATGTCGGACCATAAACATATTCTTTGTGAAGTGAGGGGATCGGTGAAGAGTCAATCGCTCTACAGAAACCCCAGGGCAACAGATTGGACGAAATATTCGTAAGATCTGCAGTCAAAAATTAATGGAAACATATTTCGTACCACATCAATTGGGGAGCTGGATTCATCAGTCGAGAAACTAACTGATGCAATCATATCCTCATTTCAAGACAACAAAAATCTTGAAAAACTACACAGCATAGCAAGATTGGAATTTAATAATTCCAAAAATCAAAAAAGTGGGAGACAGGCCCTAACCACATACAACAAGGAGCTAAGGAAGTCTAAAAGGAAATCATGGAGGCTTCTCTGTGAAGAACTTAGAGACGTCCCGGCCCTTTCAAAAGGGACCACAGATCCGGTAGGTACACTAAGGGAGACAAATGGCACCTATACAAGTAGTTTCAACGAAACACTAGAGCTTCTTCTCAGAACTCACTTCCCTGACTGCAGGTTTAGAGCGTCGGGTGTCGATGTTCAGGTGGCATCGCCTTATGGTCGCACGATTTGGTTTTAAAATGTTGGGAAATTCGGGAGCATTTTGATCTAGTCTTGATAGCTGGCATAGCAAGTTGTCTCTTCTGCAGGAATCTTCTACGCCTATCATTTTGTTGAGCATACAATGGATTGTTCGTCATATATATTATGAATACTGCCAGGGGCGCTATGTGAACTATATTGTAAAACAGTGCAACAGGCCACCGATTGGTTTTGCCCTTAGCTGAATAGTGAGCCACCATCTTATTCATGTTATCAACACCTCCTTTTCCAGAGTTGTAGTACTGGATAATCTCAGGCTTCTGCTTGGCACCACTTACAGTTGTTGTGCAATGCATTGTTGACAACAGTATGACCGCTCTTCTTGGCGTGGGTACGTACGAGACAATCGTAACTTTGTCATTACCAAACCCAAAAACGACTTTGGTTCTCTTGATTTATTGGGCATCAAAGGCGCCAAAGGTAGAATGCTGAAGAAATTATCACACACCCACCAAATTTGTATGCCATACTTGGCAGGTTTTTCCGGCAAATATTGCGTAAATCTCGTTCTTCCTCGAAATGGGAACAGTTGTCTACAGTTAGGCACTCCGACGGCACTTAATTCATTCTCAAATTTTCATTTAGCAGCACCCACAAATCGGAAATCGCAGCCGCTTTGTCCATCTTGAGTCTGCTCTTGTATTAGGATTGATAAAACGAGTAAATCTCTGAATCGCCCAAAAGCTATTGATTGACATTGTTGCGCGATAAAGCGGATCGGCTTCGCTTTTCCAAAGTTCCTTCGTGTCTTCGGTATTCAAATGGTGTACTCCTGTTGTAGTTACTATTCCCATATAGCCATAAAATTCTTCCGCAGTAAGTTTTTTCCAAACTTTCGACGGTTGATTAGGATTTGCGGTACTCCATTCCAAGTATACACTTTTGGCCTTCATATTGGTTTCCCTAATTATAATATATATTATATATGAACAAAAATCGCGGGACGACGAACCAGGTCATTAGGAACATAGTAACCTTTGAAAAGGTAAAATGGGCTGTAAATTTTTTCAGACACTACAAATCACCAGGGCCGAATGGCATTTTTCCGGCATTACTATCAAGGGGAAATGCTACCCTCTTTCGGGTGATGGTCAACATCTTCCGATCAAGTCCAGCACTGGGATATGTTCAAAGGATTTGGAGGGAAGTACGAGTTATTTTCATACCCAAGGGAGGCAACAAACCCACGGAATCTCCCAAGTCCTACAGACCAATTAGTCTATCCTCTTTTATGTTGAAGACAATTGAGAAGCTACTAGACCAATACCTTACAGTGGAGGTACTCTCTCTGAGTCCATTGCATGGACTTCAATTTGCCTACCAGAAGGGCAAATCAACTATTACGGCATTACATAAACTGGTTCTAGATATCGAAAAGGCCTTGAGCTCCAAGGGGATAGCCTTATATGCATTTATGGACATTGAGGGCGCCATCAATAATGCGAACTTCCTCGCAATGGAAACTGCACTCTCTAATAGAGGAGCTGATGCAACAATAGTAAAATGGGTCAGCTGCATGCTGAATCAAAGGCTGATTAGAGCCTCACTCGGATCTACGGACATCAGTGTCACTGCGGTTAAGGGATGCCCACAGGGTGGGGTATTATATCCCTTTTTAGGGTCGGTATTAGTTGATGACCTGATTAGGGTCCTTAACCGGAAGGGACACAGAACCATTGGTTATGCGGATGACATCTCTGTAATAATCAGGGGTAGTCATATAGGGACGATTGCTGAACGGATGCAAGATGCCCTGAACACAACACGGGATTGGTGCAGGCTGGAGGGGCTATCAATTAACCCAGAGAAGACAACCATCGTACCATTCACTAGGAAAAGGGTGATAGATATCCCCACCTTAAAAGTAAACGGCATCGAAGTCGTCCTTAGCGAAAAGGTGAAGTATCTGGGAATTATCTTGGATAAAAAGCTTATCTGGGAACTGCACCTCGAGTCAGTGCTAAAAAAGGCCACAAAAAGCCGTTGAACTGCTAGACAACTACTTGGTAGATCTTGGGGTCTGAGCCCCAAAATGACCTACTGGATATATACCCAAATGGTTAAACCCACAATACTGTACGGCGCTCTGGTATGGTGGGGTAAAACCAAACAGAAAGCAGCCATATTGAGGCTATGCAGGGTGCAGAGGCTTGCGTGCCTATGCATCACAGGGGCTATAAAATCAACCCCAACGACGGGCATGGAAGTTCTTCTGGACCTGACACCGCTAAATGCGGCCGTGAAAGAGGAGGCAGCTACGCAAGCAATCTCCATCTATAGAAAGGAAAAACTTAAGGCAGGGAACCTTACTGGTCATCTTACAATCCATACATACTTCGTATGTCTCTAGCAAGCGACCACATGGATCGCATGTTTTGCGTCGATAGGAAGTACGGGGTCGTCTTCCCGACAAGGGATTAGTGGTGCGCAAACCCAAGATGGATGCGGGATGGATCGCAAAAGTGGTACACAGATGGTTCCAAAACGTTCCAAGGAGTGGGGGCTGGAATAGTGGGGCCTAGAACACACAGGTCAATAATTTTGAGCAAGGACACTTACTTGCTTAACGGCCTGGCTACGCAGAACCAGATTACTCTGGTCTGGGTGCCAGGACATGAGGGGCACGGGAAAAATGAGATGGCAGACATCTACGCAAAAAAGGGGCTGAGAGAAACCTTACTGGACCTACCCCACCTTTTGGGTTTAATAAAGGTCTCCTTAAAGGGGAGATAAAGAATGGACAGCATCCATCACAATAAAACACTGGAATGACACCAGCGGGCTGGAACATTCCAGAAAGTTTCTGAGCTTCGACGCTAGGAGGGCGGACCTCACCCTAAAACTGGACAGGAGAAGCTTAAAAACAGTGACAGGGGCACTCACAGGCCACTATACCTGCAACAAGCACCTACACAAAATGGGCTTATCCAACACGGACACTTGGAGATTCTGCGGTGACGAAAAGGAGTCAATGGAACACTTGATCACTAACTGTGGGGCACTAGGCCACAGGAGATACTGTTACACTTCGTTAACTAAAATAATTCCCTCGTCATTTTAAATACGCGATTAAATTATTTTTTTCTTAATATTTTAGCCAATATCTGTGTTCCGTTCAGTTGAAGGAAAGTTATTTAAAATTATTTTTTGCAATTCTGTGTTTGCGAGTATGCGTTTGACCTTTTTCCAACCGTTTTACCCTGGTAGTAGGTAAAAAGGCCTGCATATTCTTGTAAACTGACCACCCCAACTTTCTAATTTCGTCGTTTACCGTTAGTAACCCCTCACACCCTTCAGCGACATTTAAATACAAATCGCACGAATTTTCTGAAGTCACTTGCTGACACCCACAAACTCAACGCTTCACTTAGTGCCTCTAAGTAAGTGCTCATACACTCACACACACGACTACCATCGAAGCCCCCGTCTCCGCCATTCTTCGAACTCAGGTACCACGCCGTAAGTTAGCCCTATCGTTCTAATTTACCTAATTTATCGTTCATATTGTTACTTAACACCACTCATTCCCCTATTCACGCACAAACGTACGACTAGGCATTTTCCAAATTTAAACCGCATTTGATTATCGTTTTTTGCTTTAATTATTTAACGATTTAATTAATACAGTGAATATACGTTCTCAAAGGACAGTATTCGTTTTATTTACCAAGCAAATAAATAAGTGTTTTATTTTTTTAACCCTTTGTACTCTCCACGTGCACTTCACCAAAATCTTATTAATGTTATTACGTAAGGGAGGTGCCAAGCTAGCCGCTCAATCAATTATCAATCTATTAATTATCAACAACAATCATTTTTTTTACAAATCAACACCCTGCAGTCAAACACGCCCTCTCACCCGCTCATTCTCACCCTTAATCACTCAATCCCACCCCCGTAATTAACAATACAGATTACTACATGCATATACGCTGAGTGAAGAGGACCTATTTACACTCCCATTGAAGGAGCTGATCCTGTTCCTAGACGTATTAAATAAATAAAAAACAAGGGAAGCACAATAGATCAACGTGGTCGCAGTGCAAAGGGCCACTTTGGGCCAGACTCCACCTCATTATAATACAATACAATACAATACGTAAGTAGTTGTTCAAGAAGTCTCTTAGTGAGTTTACCTATCTCTTTTCATGAACGCATGTGGTTGAAGAAATCGGTTAATATTTAATATTTACATATATAGAAATCTCGATCTTCTTCTTTTTTTCAGCCTCAGTCCCGCTTTGTTGCGGAGTCGGCTCTTCTGGATCGGGCTCGCCATTTATCCCGGTCAGGAGCTTGGTCCGGGTGGAGTCGAGCGGCAGTGAGATCTAAGCAACGTGTCCAACCAGCGTTTTTTCGGTCGCCCTTTTGATGTTTGAATGTTGAAGTTGAGGTTGAAACTAATCTGGCAAGCGAGGTGTCATCGGCACGTAGAACATTGCCGTACCACCGGAGACGCGATTCGCGCATCTTTTCGGTGATGAGTGCGACGCCGTACCGATCGCGAATGTCTTCGTTACGGACGTGATCGTAACGAGTGACTCCGCCGGTCCAGCGAAGCATTTTTGTCTCCATCACGACGAATCGATGCTCGGTCTCCTTGGTGGCTGGCCAGCACTCGACGCCATAGAGGGCAACCAGGCGAACGACGGAACGGTAAACCTTAGATTTCAGCCGGTCCTGGATGCGCGGGTCGCATAGAACACCCGTCACAGAACGCCACTTCATCCAGGCTGCGTTGACACGGGAGACGGCCTCATGTCGCAGATCGCCGTCGGCCGAAAGCGTAGAGCCGAGATACTAGAAGTGAGCGACGGGGAGTAGGTCGATGCCGCTGATGGTGATCGTACCCACTTCGTCCGCATCCGTCGTCAAATATATATATATATATAGAAATCTCTATGTATGCTTTAATTATGTAGGTATGTGTTCCCTTTTTTTCTTCAATCTATTGTATAGGTGAGGTGAAAGAATATTATTGTCAGGATCGGTGTCGTCATCGTCACTATGTTAACAAAAACTCTTTTGTTTGGTTTCCATAGTCTTTGGTGGATAGTTTTTGTTGGATAATACTTTGTTGTGATTAATAATTTGTGGATGATTAAATTTAACAAACGGTTGCTTGTCTTTTCGAGTTTTATTATTATTTCTAGTAGTAGTACTTTGACTTACTGTATGATGACTGTACTAGCCTTACACCGAAAGGTAGATAGAGGAATATGATTAAGAAGAAGAAGTACTTTGACTTGCGGTTTTAAATGAATCCGTATAGAAATGTCGAAATGGTTTGCTGCCGCCAAGCGTTGGCCCATATGTTACTTTCTTTGAATATCGCTCGTAGAAGTATTTGGATTTTTTGTAAATTTCGCAAGAGCTGATATAGTTGCTTAGGTCGTTTTTCATATTTGTATAGTAGAAATATTTCTTAATTGCCGAAATATTTTCATTTACTCCGCGGTGGGACGTCTTAGATTCGTGATATGTTTTAATCTTTTGCTGTTGTTCGTCTTGGTCAGTTATGTTTTCTAACGTTGCTTTAGTAATTGTCATATTAAAGCTCTTATTTTGAAAGTGCTTTTGTAAAAATGTAATAAATGGTTTTCGGACTTGAGGAAATTTAAAAAATATGCAATAGGCTTGTTTGGGACGTGCGTATTCTTTCACTGGCTTATAAAACATCGCATCTAGACCTGTTTCGTTTATCAGTAGATTTTCGCTGAAGAGCCAGGTATATCTCATTTCGTTAAATATTTTTTCAAATTTGACCTGAAATAATTTCCATAATAATAATGATGTTTGTAGATGTGAGAGGGATTCGATATGAATTCTCTCACAACGGTATAACCGCGAAACGTACGTCTACGGATGGCAAGAGAAGATCAAAATTTTGTAATTTGCAATTCCCCCAAGGCGGGTAGCCGAAGAGCGCGACTGCAGTTACTGCAGGAGGCTGTGGCAACGCAAGTTGTCCACTTCTGTAGAAAAAATAACTGTAAAAAATGCGTAATACGTGCATTGTGAGAGAATTCATATCGAATCCCTCTCACATGTACAAACATCAATGTTCAGACCATATATACATAAAATTTGTATACAAAATTACAGCTCTTGCAAAGCCGTACTGACGAGCGGTATAACCGCGAAACATACGTCTACGGATGGCAAGAGAAGATCAAAATTTTGTAATCATAATAATAATTACATATTACGATTTGATTTGGTTGTGTATTTGGTAATTTTTTGGTATAGGCTTGGAACTTCAATTCAAAAACTGGGGTCAGCGGGGAAAACCGCTCCGCACCCTCCTATCTCAGGGGAAAGGCTGCTGCAGTCTTGCAGCCTTGGGGTTGATGAAAGAAATTTAGCTTGCTGTGCAAACTAAATTGGGGGAGTTTTCATTCTGAAGAAGGGGAGAATTTGTCTTCAACTTACTTCATTTTTGTGGTCTCTTGTAATGGGATCTGATGGTCGTCGAGGGACCTCAGCCGATGGTGAAGAAATCTGGTGGACGACGGATCTTTACTCGGGGAGGGGGTCGATGTTGGGGATCGACAACCATCTGAACTGTGGGATTATCACTACCGCGGGCTCTTTCCCACGCGGACTTTTTGAGCTGCTCTAGGAATTCGCGCAGAGTCGGAATGTTTAGATCTCGATGGATCTGTGCATTTCTTACGTAGTAGGGAGCGTCGACGAGGATTCGGAGTGTCCGGTTATGAAGGACCTCCAGTTTTTTCACGTGCGTCTTCGCAGCTGAGGACCAGGCCATAGCGCCGTAGGTCAACAGTGGCCGGAGTGTTGTCTTTGGTATGGGGGTGTCTAAAATTGGAATTTATATCGTTACCGTTTGGAATTTCGTTTGGTGCTTTAATTTGAATATTTTCTTCAACTATTACGTCAGGTGTCTCAGGATCATATGAAACATTTTCATGTGTTACATAAGGTGTGACGTTAATCGTTTTTTCGGTAATATCTAAAGCTGTTGTTTGTTCAATTGTAACATAGGGTTTACGTCGTCAGTGTCTAAATGTGGCATTTCTTTTTAGTCTAAATTAATTAGGATTGATTGATTATCAATCAAATGTAATGAATGATTTTCTACTCTAGAAAGAGCGCCAGCATTAGTGTTAGCCTTGTCCTTTTTACATACGATGTTATATTCATACTCTTCAAGTTCTAAGGGCCAACGTACTAATTTAGAGTTTGGTTTTTTGACCGAAAATAACCATTGTAGTGGCTTATAATCTGCAATGGTGTTAAATCTGGTACCATAAATGTATGGTCAGAAATATTTTACAGCCCAGACAATTGCCAGGAGCTCTCTTTCTATAGTGCTGTAATTACTTTCAGCAGGATTTAATGTACGGCTCGCGTACGCGATAGGTAGGTCTTTGCCTATTGGACCTTGCGATAGAACGGCACCAGTTGCATAATTAGATGCGTCGGTGGTTACGTTGAAAGGTCTAGAAAAGTCCGGATATTGTAATATAGGTCTTCAGTTAAAATACCTTTACAAATTTCAAGGTAATTAATAAATTCTGGCGTATGTTTGATGTGAACGTTTTTTTTTCAAACATTGAGTCAGAGGTTTAGTTAGATGGACAAAGTTTTTATGAAGCGTCTATAATAACCAATGAGGCCAAGAAACGATTTTATTTCCTTTGCAGTCTTCGGAATCGGAAATTTCTGTATCGCGTCTATTTTCTTAGGGTTCGGCTTGACACCTTTGGGAGTTACTACATTCGACAGATTTGCAAAAAATTCTAACTTGTCCAATTGTATTTTGAATCTGGCTTCCTGTAATTTTTTAAAAACCTTTCTTAAATTTGATATGTGTTCTTGAAGGCTGGTCGAGAATACAATGATGTCGTCCATGTAAACAAAACAGATTTTATTTTGTAGATCTTTAAGTACATCATCCATTGCTTGCTGAGACGTCGCGGGGACGTTTTTTAAGTCGAAAGGCGTTCTAACGGATTCGTAATGTGCGTTCTTTGTACTAAAAGCTGTTTTAGGGACCGATTCTAATTCTAATTCTAGTAAATCTGAAGCTAGGTCAAGAGTCGTAAAATAATTACAGTCTCCGAGTTTGTCAAGTATGTCTGTGTTCGGAAGTGGGTATCTATCGTCAATTGTTTTGATTTCATGCTTTACCTTATTTGTAAAGGAGGGTTTGTCGGAATTATTCTGGAAGACGTCGGAGGATTCATTAATAATCTTATTTAGTACTTCCTTTTCTTCTATATTTAAGTGATAGGTTCGTAAATTTTGAATAGAAACATCGTTTCCAAGGTAAGTCGTTCGTCGGATAGTTTCTAGGTGAGAATGTTCAAATTCGAAGTGTTCAAAAAAATCAGGATGTAATACTGAAATTTGACTTTCTTTCGTGAGGTTTTGAATTTCTATATCTGCGGTTTGATTCTTTACTTTAGTTATACAAGCAGGTATGTTTAATAAATTATCATCGTATGTTAATTCTCTGATTATGATTTCTGTGTTCTTCTGAAGAGTCGTTCTGATATCTTTCACGGCAATTAATTCGGGTGGAATTTCGATTTCTAGAATATGAAAATTTGTCTTACACGAAAAAGGGATTTGTATCGCACCGTTAGCAAGAATTTGTCTGTCTAAGTCGGGTAAGATCTCGTGAATATTTGTATACATAGGTTTCTCGAAATAAAGTTCGTTAGTGTGGTCGGTTTCAGGGTATTTGTTTGATTGGGAGGGAATTTCGATTTTTTTATTGTGGAAACTTGTACTATACGAAAAAGGGATTTGGATTACATCATTACCTAGAACTTGTTCGTATAAGTCTATCTGATTTGAGTCGAGTAAGGCTTCGTAAAAATTTGTATATGTAGTTTCTCCGAAATAAAGTTCGTGAATATCACTTGTTTCAGGGTATTCGTATTCGTATTGTTGATCAATTTTATAGCCGTAATGCATCCTAAGTTCGGACTTTAGTTTAGACCAAGTGTCTATATCCGGCCTAGACATTAGGGCATTATAAACATGGCCTCTAGGTTTCGAAAAAATTACATTAAATATATAATCGCTTAATGGACTATCGTCAGCTCTACCATATGAATAATGAAATTCGTCACATACAGCAATAAAATTTCCTAATTGCTTACAATCACCGTCAAATATGGGTAAAAAATCTGCAACTGATCTCTCCATCGTCATTAATTGAATAATGTCCGAATCCATTGTATTAGTTCGAATTATTTAATGGCACCGTTTCAAGTAAATTAATAAGAGAATTAATAGAATTTTACACAAATCTAATAAGAAAAATAAAATTTGCAACAGGTAATTTAAGATAACAATAATGTTCATCAAAATACTTGTGCGGGAAACAGGAGAAACAAAAAGAAGGGAATATTCGCCTTTATTGTGTTCGCTGTTGAAGTGGTTTTTCTTAGTTTTGCAACTTTACCAAAATTGGATACAGTTAATCATTTGATCCTCATCGTTTTCCATAAAGTGTTGTGTCTTTGGCCTACAGTTAATTTTTGTATTTCTTCTGGATTTTCACTTTTCAATTTCTCAAGGAATGTTGCTTCTTTTTCCGAATAGGTCGCAATCTCCATATCGTCAACATTTTTACGCTCTGCTAAACGCGCCCGTTTCAACTGTTTCTTGTGACTTTTTGGTCTGGACAAATACGCACCACGTTTGCGATTTCCCATTGTTTAAATTTAAATATAATAACAAAAATTACGAACAATGAAGACTAAACGAAAATTTGCTAATGAAGTTATAGATAAACAACTTGCGATTTTATACTTCAGTTTTCCTACAGTAATACTAATTGGTAATTTGAGGAGGGGCTACAGCTAACACCAATTGGCGATACGCATCCCACTAATTACATTTTTCGATGAAGCTAATATGGTAATCCTACTCACAATTATTGTCCCCATTTATCCATACGATATCCATAGTTGATGATACATATAAAGAAATAGAACCATTTTTCCCAATAATATTTACAATTTCCAAAAATATTTATCAATTACGTACATATTGCTTTAAAATATGGATTAACGCTTTTATCTATAGGTTCATAACTTTCGAAGAAGTTCATAGCTAAGCTGTATGTTGCTGGCGATCAAGCTTTATTTAATAATTTATATATATATATATATATATATATATATATATATATATAATCTTTTACCTTTTCTACCTTTCGGTGTAAGGGTTCGGAGCCACCGAGCCGTATACGTACCGCTCCTGGCCCGCCTAGTGGCATTTCCTTCTTGCAGCGTATTGAAGGTTGCAGATCCATTTTACGATTTTAAACTACTACGCTTCCGCCGCGGTCGAGTTTCGAACCCAGACCTACTCATTGTGAAACGTGATTTTTACCACGGAGCCACTAGGGAGTTTATTTAATAATTTAATAGAACAAAATTTCTTTTTTACTTGCTGTAGTACTATACTAAATGCATCTTGAAAAGGAAAAAATTACTTCCATAACTTGCCGGCTGTTTGTCCAACACGAAAGACGTGATGTATTCATTGAGTGCAAAACGAGATTTTTTTAATCAAAACAGACCGTGTTGAAAATATATTAGGCCAGGGCACGAGTAATTTAGCAAAACCATTGAATTAGAGAAGATAGTGGAAGGCGCACGATAATGCGCTTATCAACGACAACCGTGCCCTTCTATTGGAAGAGTGTAGGTATATACACAGAGGGGGTTTGTACCTTTCTCTTGGTCGTTGGCTGTTATGAGTCTGTCAAACCGCGCGTTGGTTTTTTTAACAACATTTATTGTTTAATAGTGAAATCTTCCTATCAGAAACGGTACAAACATCCATTATATTTGAACAATAGAGATTATTAGGTAGCCATATATCAAGACAGTTTTTTGCAACATAATAGAAATACATTTGCTATAGATTTCTTGATGAATCTATACAGTTAAAAATTTGGCCCTTGAATTTTTAACGCGGGTCGAAAATCCAGGTATTTTTTAATATATAAGTGCTGGCAAGACCACTTGATATTACTTTTTTATGTATTAGAGCTTGCGGAGGATGGAAGAATAATCCGAATGGTTTACTGTTGGGCCCTTAGAAAATTATTATTCAGCAACCTTGTGCCACCAAGTATAAATGCTAACTGCACCAATAATGACTATGATGCAATACTGGTTTTTGGACCTTGGACTTTCAGAATGAGATATTGCAAACTTTCCACGTTTCAAAAGCCACATTGCTAATGACTTAACAGGTTTAATTGAAGTAGATAATTAGGTGCTTTCTCCAATTAAAGGAATTAAGGAAACTATTACAGACCGACATAATTATTCATTATTAGATATTAATTATTATAGAAATTTTACCAAATTTGTTTGTAACGCAAAATTATATTCTCTGCCTACAGTTATTTTTAAAATCGTCATATTTTGAGAAAAATCCTTCATAGCGGAAGTTATTTTGAGACACATGTAAAGATCCTTTTTAAAAAAGGATTATGAATTTAGTTCAACAGCAATTCATAACTGAAATAAAAACATTATTTTATCCTTCACATCATCAGTATTTACTTATACTTATACTTATATCTTATGTCTACAGTAGGTAGAAATGGGCTATTTTTTTATATCTTGTAAATAGTTAATATTTCTATTTGCCTTGTATTCCCTTTCAATGTAATTTTACCTGATGCGGCGTTATTTCAGATTATCACGCCAGCTAAGATTACCTTGCATATTTTTGAATGAGTCAAACACGGATAGCCATCCCGTCCACTATGTTTATTCTTTTCTAGCAAGAACGTCTCGTTTTCTCACACTGTAGCGTTATTTAAAATGATCGTAATGTCACATTTTGTTAGTAGGCAACTTAATATACAAAATTAGAAGTTTATTTTAGGTAAACTCCAGCCAATCGTGCAGGTACAGGCTGTACCGTACAGCTCGTCGGCTCGATCTTCTCTGCCGCAAACTTTGGGGTTAGTTCTTCGAAGATGAATGATAAAAATCAACCTTACAAACACAGCTTCGTTGGGAGCGTCAATCTATAAGTTCTTCGAATCGTACTGACTGCGCCAATTAAATTGCTTGTGCTTCACTTGGTGTTTTTAAATAACGCAACAAGAAGAAACAAGACTTAATATAAAACTAAACTAAATGGCTTGATTTTAACATGCAGTTTTTAAATAAAACACGAGCAAGAAAAACAAGTCAAAGGTTCGAACAGCAATGCTTTATTTCTTAAAACTGACCATACATACATATATATGTTCGGGTTTTTCAGACGCCGCTCGATGTATCACTCTTTGTACGTTTGCATAGCAGCTGATCGACGAAGTTTCTCTTATCTGTACGTTAAGGATGTCTATGTACACATTATCGCAGGCGTTCATTGTCTGTAGGCAACGAATTGTAGATAACGTTTAAAACATAATATAAGCATTTACAAGAATTGAAACAAACTATTTTAAATTTAGTACATCTATAAAAAGAATATTAATTTTAACACATTGATGACAATAAAAAGAACAATTATTGAAGTTAAGAGAACTGAAAAATATTAATGTACAGAAAAACTGTTCATACGATATTTTATTTAAAATGTTTTTAAATCCTTAACAGTGCATTTCATATGGACATAGTGTCTATACACTCCTATAGTGCGTTCCAATATCGCCTGGATTAGCAGTACTGTTTTGTATGAAATAAATAACAAGCGTAAATTTATGTTTACTTTTCACTGTTAAATAGCTAATATGTTGTGTACATCTCACAAGTATCTTACAAGTCAAGTTATTCACACTTCTCCCGCATATTGGGGACGGCGCTCATATCGTTGAGCGGTAACATTTGAAATTTAAAAATATGCCCTAACAAGTATTTAAATTAATAATTACAGAAAAGTTCAAAATCACATTGATACAAGAATATGCTCCAAACGCTCAGTCCACAGAAGACGAAGCAGAAAAACTCTAGAATTGAGTCAATTGAAACACATAAGAAAGAGGCAAACAAGTTGATTATTATGAGAGACTTCGACGCTAGAATTGACAAGAAAGAAACGGGAGAAGACATTATTAAGTTCGCGCTACAATTTAGGCTTAAAATTGCAAACTCCTTTTCAAACATAAAACCACAAAAGGAATGGACTCATATTTCACTATCAGGCAGTAAAAATTAATTAGACTACATTCTCGTAGAGAATTTGAATACAGTACAAAACTTTGAAATATTTAACAATCTTAAATTTGATACGGATCATAGCCTTCTAAGGCTAACATTCCAAGTCAACACCAAAAAGTGCAAGAAACAGAGTACATTCAACCATCCGATAACTGTCAATGACAGCACTGTGCAGATAATTAAAGAAGACCTGAACAAAAGAGTAGAAAAAATTAATTCTGATTACAGACCAACTTGTACAAGCATACAACAATTCTACAATGAAATAGTCGGTGCTGAATAAACCAGTACAGCAGCAGCTCGACAAAAAATTTAAAAAGAACAAACTATCAGAGAAAACTAAGTGTTAATTAGCGGGGGTGTGGTTGGGTTGAATACTAGAGGGGAGGGGGTGATTAATAAGAGAGTTGAGTCATTTGCTTAAGAATGAGAGGATGTAAGTGATTGCAGGGTGTTGACTTGTGTAAATAAACACATAATTTCTTCCATAGTTTTCTGTTTTTCGTTTTTTGTTTCCAATTGATGTGTCCGGTCCTTCGTATATCCTGCTCCCTTCCTTCAGCCATGTACTCTTCGGTCTTCCTCTCCTTCTTCTGCATCCCGGCTTCCACTCTGTCACATCATATATTACTGCTCCTGGACCCGCTCTCCATACATGTCCGAGCCACCTTGCTCTTGATTGCTTAATTTTTCTCACTACATCCATTTCTATTTCTTGTGCCAATTCCTCGTTCGTCCTTCTTCTGTATTCATTCTCGTTTAGTCTAATTGGTCCCAGGATAGTTCTCATTACTTTTCTCTCCACTATTCTTAGGTTCTCCTCATCCTTCTTTGTCATGGACAGCGTTTCTGTGGCATACAGTAGTGTTGGTCTAATTATTGTGTTATAAATCTTCAGTTTGCTGTTTTTGCTTAATGTCTTACTTTTTAATAGCTTTTTATTTGCGTAGAAAATTCTATTTGTTGTGATTATCTTCTCTTTGATTTCTGCTTCACGCTCGCACTTATTGGTGATTGTCACTTCCAGGTATTTGAATCTTTCCACCTCCTCAAAAGCATACTTTCCTATTTGGATTTTCTTGTTTTCGCATTCTCTATCTAGTTTCATTATTTTGGTTTCTTCTTCATTGATTTTCAATCCCATTTTTGCTCCCTCTGTAACTATTTCTTCCAGCACCTCCTTCATTTTGCTCCTGTTTTTTGTTATTAATGCAGTGTCATTAGCGTACGCAACTATCTGTTCTCCTCTTGTCCTTAATGTCCCCTTCTTTATCCATCGGAGTACATATTGTAGAGCCAGGTTAAATAGGGTTGCTGACAATGCGTCTCCTTGCCTTACTCCTTTATTGAAATCAAACTCTTCTGTCTCCCCTTTCTGCGTTAAGACACTCGCTGTTGTTTTTCCATTGTCATCATTATTAGCCTCCTCAATTTTGCGCCTATACCCACCTCCTTTAGCGCTCTTTTTAGTTCATTTCTACTAATGCTATCGAAAGCTTGCTGCAAATCTATGAAAAGCAATTCTATTTCTATTTTGTAATGCTGAGCCTTTTCCATTAGTTGTTTTATCGTGTGTATTGCATCTATCGTTGATTTTCCTTGTGTAAATCTGTTCTGATATTGCTCCACTGTGTCCTTTGTTACTTCTGCCAATCTCCTTTGCAGCAGTGTGGATAGCAGCTTGTATGCTGTGTTTAGCAGGGCGATCCCTCTATAGTTGTTACACAACCTCTGGTCCCCTTTTTATGAATTGCTATTATTTGTCCGCATTCCCAATCTTGTGGCATTCTTTCCTGCTACCATATTTTTTTATCAGCTGGTATAGTTTTTCTTTAATTTCTTGTCCTCCATATTTGAACATTTCCATTTTTATCCCGTCTTTCCCCGGAGACTTGCCATTTCGGCTTTTGTTTATAATTTCTTCTATTTCTGCTCTTGTTGGAATGTCCAACTCCTCTGCTATTTCGTCCACATCTTGCTCTTGCTTATTTTCTACTGTAGTCCGTATTTCCTGCTCCGTTAGAAGGTGCTTGAAGTGTTCTTTCCATATTTGCTTGTATTCGCGTTCAAGTTCTGTAACTCTTCCTTCTTTGTTTCTTATTCCCTTTACTTTTCCCTTGTATACTTTATTGTTTTCCCCTATTTTCTTGTAAAATAACTTCGTATTATTTTTTCTATTTTCTACTTCAATTTCCTTTATTCTGTCATCCATCCAGTTCCTTTTTGTTTTTCTTACGAACCTTTTGCGTTCCCTTCAGATTTTTTCATATTCTTTTCTGTCCTCTTCTCTCCCGTTGTTTAACCAGGTCAATTTCCTTTTGTTTCTTCTTTGCGTAAGGTTTTTACATTCATCATTATACCACTCATTTGACGTCCTCCTCTTTTCTTCTCCCTGGATTTCTTTTGCTGCTTCGCTAACACAATGTTTTATTCCGCCTCTATGGCATCTTCATCATCCAGATTTACTTTGTTTTGCACACTTTTTTCATAGTTACGTCTTACTTGTTCTATAATCAATTTAGACGTATCCCATAAAACGTATATTAATTGTATTAATTAAATCGTTAAATAATTAAAGCAAAAAAATAATCAAATGCGATTTAAATTTGGAAAATGCGTGATAGTACGTTTGTGTGTGAATGCGGTGTGTGGAGTAATAATAAGAAAGATACACTAGGTAAGTTAGAGCGATAGGGCTAACTTACTGCGTGGTACCTGAGCTTGAAGATAGGGCTTCGAAGCTTGTATGCGATGTCTGCTAGACAGCAAAATGGCAGAGACGGGGGCTCCGGTGGTAGTTGTGTGTGTATGAGTGGTACTTACTTAGAGGCACTAAGTGAAGCGTCTTGAGTGAGTAGGGTGTCAGCAAGTGACTAAAGTAAAATTCGCGCGATTTATATTTAAATTTCGCTGAAGGGTGTGAGGGGTTACTAACGGTGAACGATGAAATTAGAAAGTTGGGATGGTCAGTTTACGAAGAATACGCAGGCCCTTTTTACCTACTAAGGGACCGACGGTCCGAAAACAAGGTCACAAACGTATACTCGCAAACACAAAATTGCAAAAATAATTTTAAATAACTTTCCTTCAACATGTAACACACAGATGTTGGCTAAAATATTAAGAAAAAATAATTTAATCGCGTATTTAAAATGACGAGGGAATTAGTTTAGTTAACGAAGTGTAACATAAGAAACTAACTAAACGCCGAGAAGAGCTGAAAGAATTAAAAACAAAAACACCAAACAAAAGGTAGAGTTTCCAGAAATAAGGAAATGTGTAAGAAAAGAAATAAGAAGATGTAGAAAATGTTGCAGAAATATGTTAGCAGACCTTGAGAAAACAGAGAAAATACTTACTGAAACAAAATCAAAAAAAAAAGTGCACAAAGAATTAAACCAGAATAAATATTGGATAACAAATCTCAAACAAGAGGGGAAAACTTATCACAGCAGAAGCCAAATCATAGAGGCAGCGACAAAGTGACAAAGTTCTATGAGCAACTGTATAGCCAACCAAATACGACAACAGCAGATCCTATCCAGGATCGCTTTCCAATTAATACCAAGCAAGTTCCAGAGATTTTAAATTTAGAAATCGAAACATCCATAAAAACAGCAAAGAACAACAAATGTACGGGAGAAGATAATATAACCTTCGAAATAATTAAAGCAGGTGCCGAAAAATTGATTCCAGAACTTAAAAACTTTGGTGGGTGAAATGCCTACCCAATGGAAACAAACCTCAATCATTTTATTACATAAAAAAGGCTACAAAGATGACAAAAAAACTAGGGGCCGACATGCTTAATCTAGAACATGTATAAAATATTTATTAAAATAATTATGAACCGTATTATCCCAACAATCTCCGAAAACTTGGCGGTAAAACAAGCTGGATTTACAAAAGAAGTTTCAACAATCGATCATCTTCACCACAGAATAGAAGAAGCGACAATGCGTGTCAACAGCTTTGATGTTCATGTGGTCGATTTGAATGTCCTCGAAATAACTCAGAAGTTAGCTAACGCCATTTTGAAAATACGAAGGATGCATATGTGTTCGTATTAATTGAAAAATATTAGAGTTTTCGATATGTTAAAAGAATAGTATTTACTAAAAAGTTAAATCAGTGATACACAACAATAACCGTATATTTTAATTTTAATATGCACACACCATTCCAGAATAATAACATTAATGAAGGTAACCAAATATAACACTTTCGTCGTATTTAAAGCATGGTTCCCGGCCATGCGCATACAGAATTTACCAGATTTTCTAACTTTTTCGCGGCTGTCTATTCTGCGTCTTCACACAGTCAATATCGTAATAGAAAAAATAAAGAATACAATATTGATGTTTACATACTGTTTGTAGATTTTAGTAAGACATTCGATTCAGTTACGCCCACATTTCTTATAAACTCTTTAAAAGCCCTACACATTCACAATGGATACATTAAGATCTTCGAAAAAATATACTCAGACAGTTCGGCAAAAATACTACTAAAACGAGAAGGCACAAACTTTAAAATACAAAGAGGTACTAAACAAGAAGACCCAGCGTCACCATACTTATTTAATATTGCACTCGAAGAAATTTTCAGTAAGGAAAGTAAAAAGCTGCTCTAGAAATTAATTGCGACAAAACTAAACCCTTAACTAACCGTAGCCAAGAAAAATTCAAGTATACAATCAAGACATACAATATGTGGACAAGTATGTATACCTAGACCAAGTGCTATCGTTTAAACAAAAAACCGACCAAGAAATGCAAAGGCGAATTACAGCTGCATGGAGAAAATATTGGTCTTTAAAACAGATTATGAAAAGTAACTTCCACTTAAATATCAAGAAAAGAGTTTGTGACCAATTATATTATTATTACGATATACGTTGAAAGTTAAATAAACGACCATGCCATGTCGTTCAGCTTTAGCATGCGTGTGCGTTGGTGGTGGGGGTACGCGTGTCAGTCAGTACACACGCGTACCCCCACCACCAACGCACACGCATGCTAAAGCTGAACGACTGTAGCTTTGCGATGCCGTGTGATTCATAGTCGATAAGGTCCGTCGTCGGTCCGGTCATTGGTAATAAGTTATTTTTGTATACCTTGTTTCAGAAATAGAGACACGAATTCCTGAACGAACCCCAACGCCAAACTACACACTATAAAATCTTGAATAAAATTTTCCCAGCAAATCAAAGCGATACTTCGAAAATGGCAGAGAGAACAGAAAAATATAATGAACACCACAATAACTAGCGGTAATAAACAAATATCTATACATTTGACAGAATTACTTATACGATACAATTATAGCAGGATTGGTGCTGCTTTCGAAGAATTTACTATAGAAGTGATTTGTTCAGAAATTTGTCTCTTTATATACATAATGCATTGAAATAACATTATTAATTAGTGCTGCAATCTACCTCATCTCTTCAGAAGTAACGCAGCTTAGAACCCCCTGCCCCTCATGCCCCCTTTACCCTCCCCCGTTCGTGTTGTGTATGTGGTGGGCAGATATACGTTTTGTTGGGCTTCGTTATTATGTTGTACCTGCAAACGGGCGTTTAGATTGTGACCATACCGTATGCGCTCAAAAGGCTGACATTAGAGTTTCATGAGTGTACATTGTATGTTTGTGCTACTTCTCCTCAAGGGTTCACTGTTAACAAGTTTAACAAGTGAGTTCGGGAATTTACCGCTCCCGAGGTACCCGAGCTAAAACCCAAACTAAGGTGTAAGTGGTCGTAGGGGTGTGCGGTATTTAACGTTCCCCTGGGGGCAGTAGGCGAAACCCCCTTGTAATTAACATTACCCGATCAAGCGGGGCTCTGATCGAGCGGACAGATACTTCCCTAGCTACTCTTCGTACATCTACGCTATCTAGAATTTCCAAGGCTAAAGTGTAAAAGCTTACATACAGGCTAAAAGAGCCATAATCAAGGCCAACTTCACTAGGCATGCACAAAGGGCCAGGTTTAGTCTGGATAAGGAAGTTAGGCCTCAACAGACGGCGGAGGCTACTAAACGTAAAGAAAGGGCGGAAGTCCAAAAAGGCGAGGTCGGAGGGCAGTACTCTCGCAAGTGTTCCAAAAGGCAAGGAGCCAGAAGGTTTAACCTTCAAAGAGACTGATTTGGAGAGGATCGCGGTAGTATTCAACGACTATCCTGTGAGGTAGACAAGCTACAGATGGCGTTAGTAGTTAGATGAGAAGTTAGTTCCTAGCGTAAGCCTACAGCTAAACAGCATTGTGTGTATTAATGTAGAGAATTATAATGATAATAAAACCCTCTGAATATCTGTGTGTTTACATACCCCGAAGTTAACGTTAACGCCCCTGCAGTAGGCAATACATATCCAGCCACCCAGATGGAGCCGGCAAAGCTTATGGCAGTCCAGGACTCTATTATGGAGACACCTCACAGCATTACGCAGCAAGGGCTTCAAGTCCGCTTTAAAAATACACCTATATGCGGAGGAACCGCTCTCAAAGCTGTTAACCCTTTGAGGACCGGACTTTTTCTGCCAAAGCGATTTTTAATTTATTTTTTACTTTCATAATATTTGCCCCAATAATTGTTACGTAAAAAATTTGGCCCCCTAGCTCTTCTCCTTCACCCTCATTTTGCTTGGCAAATATAGTTGCCTCTGCGCTGAAAGGGATTTTTTTACACAAAAATTTAATTGAAAAGTATGATGTTCTATATATTTTTTATTTATTTAAACTTTTTAAAAAGTAATTTTTAAAGTATTAAAACAAATTTAAGATAATAAGTGTTATACGTGGTATTCGCCAAAGCAGTCACGTGATGATGTGAAGCAAAGGAATATACTGCATGTAGTACAAAATACATTTGTGCGGCTATATTTACCATAGCTGGGGCAACGGACGCACCGTTTCCAATTTTCACGCTTTTCCATTTTATGGAAAGTTTTCGGCTTACTTAAAGAAGTACTTCCAGTTCTGGTTGCTTCTGGGAATCTGCGCGATCTTGAACAGAAGTCACTAATCAATTCCTTTGCTAAAGGGAAAATTAATCGAAGTCACGTTCTTCGCAAAGCTGTTAGCCAAGATGAGTTTCTGGTGTACCACGTAGCTATTATGGATGCATATTTCGAAGAGATCAAAGAACAATCGAATATAAAACCGCCATTTGCTTCTGCGATAATACTCATAGTAAATCTTTTTTGGTCCATCAGATCGACACCTCCCATTTCCTTGTTGTAATGCTGGACAACCAACTGGCAATCTATATCAATTTTACCTGCTTGTCCTGCAACACGCCGCTTTACTTTGCATACCGCAGTTGGGTCAATAAAAGTTGAAACCAAGTAAACATCGCGATTATCTATCCATTTAACTACAGATATGCTATCGGTTGTAAAATAGCTTATTTCCCTACAAAAATTTTTAGATTTTTTTAGGTGTTTTTTTCCGTTTCAACCCACAGGCAAACATAATTGCCAAACATGTTTGGGGTAATTTTGGGCAGGTTTAAACTTACACAAACTTCCCCATATGTTTTTTGAAAGATAAGGTGCCCCCAAAATATACCCGAGTCTTAGCCATATGTGTCCTACGCCCCATGAAGTAAGGCGTCTTTTTGTCCAAATTTGAGGCCCCCTAGCGGGCAAATGGGACCAGATAGGAACCTACCATATCCACATTTTTGTTGCCCCAATCCTTCGCTACAAATCAGTTTTGAACATACTTACTCTATCTCTTACGTGGACAATTATATGATGCAAAAACCCCTGGGCAAGTATGTTTGCCTCTGGTCGTGAAAGGGTTAAGTCTAATTAAAGGAATAAACCTGGAGAACGTACTCTAAGAAAGTATAAAAATCCCTAGCTACTCTTCGTACAGCTACGCTATCTGGAATTTCCAAGGCTAAAGTGCAAAAGTTTGTGAAACAGGACCAAGATTACATACAGGCTAAAAGAACTATAATTAAGACCAACTTTACTAGGCATGCACAAAGGGGCCAGGTTTAATCTAGATAAGGAAGTTAGGCTTCAACAGACGGTGGAGGCTACTAAACGTAAAGAAAGGGCGCAAATCCAAAAAGGTAGAGGTTGGAGGGCAGTACTTCCGCAGGTCTTCCGAAAGGCACGGGCCAGAAGATTTAACCTTCAAGGAGGCTGCTTTGAAGAGGATCGCAGTAGTATGCAACTCTATTATGGAGGCATATAACAGCATTACGGAGTAAGGGCGTCAAGTCCGCTTTAAAACTACACGTGTATGCGGAAGAACCGCCCTCAAAGCTGTTAAGTCTAATTAAAGAAATAAAGCTGGAGAACGTACTCTAAGGAGGCATGAGGACCACCATAGATCTGGAAAGGTCGCAGTGGTACAGGCATCAGTGCCACCTCAAGTAGTCTTATCTTATCTTGTGCTACTTGGATTTAGAATACTAGAAGTCGGGCGGAGAGGCAACCTTAACCACCATGGTTGATGTAATGAAATATCAGGAGCCATCGTTGGTCCAAGGAAGGATTAATGGATTGCCACATACAATAGAGAAAATTGTGAGCAGTGGAATCAAATGAAATGGTATTTGCGGACGACATGGCCCTATTTGGCAAAGGAAAAAAGGGAACACCAAGTTTATGCAAACGGTTCAAACATAGAACAGGTGGAATGATGTGCATAAATATCCAGAAACAATAGTGAATATAGAATAGAAGAAATCAGTGAAACAATGCAGTAGGAAGACTATGCAACGCGATTAGAACTACGTTTCTGACGGATAAAGAATTAGCAGTGAAAAACAATAATATAAATATATAAATATGTGGGTGATTATAACATGAGTGCGAAATCTAGATGCTAAATAATAGAACAAGTAAAATTTATTAATAATTAAATGAGATTTCCGGGACGAATAGTAAACAAAACCATAAAAGATAAGGAACGAATCCATTACAGGGTAAAGTAATATATAAAATAAATAAAATCACCCTTACCACACCTTTCGGAAAAATCCAAAGCATGAAATTTAGGTTAGAATTAGTACAAATACATGCTGCCCATACTGGGAGTTCAGTGTCAACAGTGTTTTGGTGTTTCACACGTTCAGTATGTGATGTTCATTGTGCAGTGCAGTATTCGTTGTGTAGTGTTCATCTTGCGCATTAGCCGGATTCGCTAGTGATTCTGATTATTCCGAAAAGTGTGGTAAGGGTAATTCTATTTATTTTATAAATTAATATTATTCTCAAATTACTGCTAATTTAATTTTTTCCTATACAAACTCGTTTGAGTCACATTTGTTTATTTTATTACTTCATCAATAAATATTAACATTCCTACACAATAAAACACATAAATAATCTGAATAAAATCAGGATCTAACTAAATAGCAAGTGACGACTAGTGTTACTCAATTTGCGCTAACACTACTACAATTATCTGATACGACTGTAGTAGAATAACACCATTGCGCTATACGAAAACATAATAGTTTCAATGTATAATATGAAGCCATCTGTATTCTTATAACCCAATGGTACTATTCTATTACAGTCGTATTAGATAATTGTAGTACTGTAGACGTAAATTGAGCAACTATAGGGTTTTCCAATAAAGGCGGGTCGATGTTGACGGTCTGTAGCGGCCATGTTGTTTTGGCGGCGTCTGTCAAATCTGTTGTTTACTATTCAGTCAATGTTGCCAAATCAACATGGCAAGTTACACGATTGAGCACCACGTCCAAATGAAAATTTTATGATCAAAATAAGTGTTCGTTAGTGCAAATGCTGCGCCAATTTTACTGCAGACACGATGGTCCTTCAAAGTCGGCTTTCCAATGTTTGGTGGCCAAATTCGAGACGACCGGTTCGGCAAACAATCAGCCAACACCCGTACGTCAAACGCCAAACCGGCCATACCGGCCCCCTTTCCGTAAAAGTGTACAGGAGAACCCGATGCAGTTGATGTCTTGCTGTGCACAAAAACTCGGACTTTCGCAGACCTCAACTTGGCGAATTTTGTATCGGGATTTGGGCTTGTACCCGTAAAAGATCCAACTGACCCAGGAGTTCAAAGCTAATGACCACAGACAACGCCGTTTGTTTTCTGACTGGACTTCGAAACGTCTGGAAGAGAACATCAATTTTGGCCGAAAAATTATCTTTAGTGACGAGGCGCATTTTTGGATGAATGGCAATATTAACAAGCAAAATTGTCGTATATGGGACAACGCCAACCCATACGAAATTCTTCAGGTGGCAAGGCATCCACAAAAGTTACTGTTTGGTGCGGATTTTGGACCGGCCGCATCATTGGTCTGTACTTCATCGAAAACCACGTTGGTGAAACCATCACCGTCAACTGCGAGCGCTAGAGATCAATGATAACCAATTTCTTTTGCCCCGAATTGAACGATATGGACCTAGACGACATGTGATTCCAGCAGGACGGCGTTACGTGCCACACAGCGAACGCCGCAATGGAAATTCTGCATGAACGGTTTGAGGGTATGGTTATCTCTCGCGGAGGTGATGTGAATTGGCCACCAAGATCGTGCGATTTGACCCCGCTAGACATTTTCTTGTGGGGTTTTCTTAAGTAGCAGGTCTATGGCAATAACCCACAATCGACCGATACCCGCAAAATCACCCGGGCCATCGCTCAAATTCAGCCGGATCTATGCGGCAGACTCATTGAAAATTGGACCTGTCCGGCCCGTGCCACCGTGCGAAGCCGCGGCGGACATTTGAACGATGTCATATGCCATACATAATGGCATGTGCCTTTCAAATAAAAAAGAATTTCATTAATACCTCACACACAGCTTGTTTTATTCCATTTCAACATCGACCCACCCTTATTGGAAAAACCCTTATAATAATGAGTAACATCTAGATAGTAGACTTGGCGTCCTTGGCACATTTAACTACCGATTGCATGAACTTAACAAAACCTGTATCTTTAGGTTTTTCCAGTCCCCTCAACAATCTGTTCTTCATAACGGCGATAAACTCACGATTACTAAGCTGTCCATCCTCTATAAAATAATATCTCAGCAACAAGTATGCTATAGTATTTATTCAATGTACTTACGATTTTCATCGAATATAGTGAACACTACATGTATAATATGATCACTTAATTCTACATGGGCTACAGTTCTGGCGACATGTTTTAACGTAGCTTCGTCTATAGATGCACCGGCGATATGATAGAATGTTAAGGCGGTATCTACATCATTTATATTGTTTAGAAAGTGGAATAGATTGAGATAATCCTCCTTAGCGACTCCCTGATTGTTTTCTTTGAAACTAAAATACAAATGGTTTAAGTTATTTTTATTGAATGGACTTATTTATTTAAATACGTCTTCTTAACCCTCTTCAGCATTTTCGTCTTCTTCTTATCCGGATACCCAGCGTACGCCAAAAGGAGTTCGGTGAAATCAGTCTCGCTAATTTTACCGTTGTGATCCGGATTTTTCCTCAGAAATTCGAGGCTTAGTATTTCCTTTTGTAACTGTTCTTGGAAATCCAAGAATTTTTCGATAGTCAATTTTTGTTTTAGATTAGGCCCGAAAAAGTATGTTGTTAGCGCAGAATTTACTCCCTAAGAATCAGGCGTATATCTAGCTGATTATATGTAATAAGGCTACAAGCGTTACCTTGAATGTATTTCCAGTGTTTGCGTGATCTCTATGCCTCGATCCGATACTGGTTTGATGCCTAATAAGTGTGGCGACCTTTTCAAATTCTTCGCAATCGACATCCCCGTCTCCGTTTAAATCGAACATTCGAAAAGCAATCTCAAAATGTCGTCTGGATGCTGTTTAAAACCAAAATGGAAATAATAACTATACGTGTAGAAAAAAGATAATATTAAAGATGCTACTAACAAATTGCTTAAAAAATTGTGATAGAAAGATAAAGGTCATCGTAATTATCATCTGCATCTACGAGGTGGGCAATTAAATAACGTAACTGCATACTCCTACAACGGTGTATAGATAGAGGAGAGGAGTATTTAAACGGAGAGATTTCATTGTAAAATATTTATAATAAACCATATTTCTCACAACAATCTCGTTATTTAACTATCTCGTACACGTCGTATGTTTAGGTAAGATGGAGTCAGATAATTTTTCCATCAGTATACTTACTTGATAATACAGTGAGTAAAAATATATAATCTGAGAAAGTAATCAAGCCAGAACTTCCCAATTTGAAAAATATGCTATCTTCGTGTAGACTCAGGTCCAATTTATGATGAGCAGTCTAGCAAGAAGAAATTAATGATTAATGTTTGGAGGTAGAAGGTTGTTCAATAATATATTTCTTATTAATTTGAATACAATGGTTGAAAACAAAAAAGGTAATGAAAATGATGGTGTAAGAAAGCAATCGTTAAGATTATGATTTATGGGTAACGTATTTTAGTCGATACTAGTATTTGAAATGATTTCTTAAGGATCTATCTGAACAGTACACATTTATATAACAATCTACATATACAATCAGATGCGAGTGTTAAGCAAGATGTGATGTAGTAGCAGCATGATGAATTTCAAATAAGTCTAAAAGTAATTTTCCAAAAACACATGCCAGACTTCATTTCTAATTATTAACTACTCATCCACAAACGTAAGATGAAATCGAAGGCAATACAGTTAAGCACACTGAGGTTCATCTATTGCCCGAATTAAAAGTTTCTTTTCAATGATACAGTTATAAAAATTTAGGCCACAACTTTTCAGCAATCTTTTACTAAGAATTTTCTTCCTAAGGAAGCCTGCATGCGTGGAAACAAGCCAATATTATCATAAAATCATAAAAATTGTGCAAAAGAACGGAATAGTATAGGAATTATTACCTCCGTTTTGTGCTGCAAAATTCAGGGGAAGACATTAAAAGCGTTCCAAATACAAGAAACAAAAGATACCAACATACTAAATCTTCTATATATATATATATATATACATATATATATATATATATATAGGTGTGTGTGTGTGTATCTATATAGATTTGCAATATGTTTCTGATGAAGAATTTTTGTATAAATTGTAAAAGTACAAAATATTAATTTAGTAACTAATTAATAATTTATCAGCAACGTACTGCATGAAAATATTTATACAGTATTAAATATGAGGTAGTGCAATAGGAAGCATTTGAAAACAAAAGTGTTGAGAATATTTCTTATTTAGGAGCTTATAATATAATAATATAGTATTAGTGGTACTGTTCATTAATAATAAATTTGTGTTTATTACAAACTCTCAAATGGATTTCGAAATTATGTTACTGTACAACCAAAACTACTAATGTATCTTTAAAATTTGATAATAAAATGTACTTAAAATATTTTGTACACATGCTTAGAGGTGTAGATCGTTTTTTATAGTTTTTATTTTAAAAGTTGTAATTTAACACTCAGTTTAGGAAAAATTGTAGTGTAGTGCATAAAACAAATTCAAAATTATTACTACATATGTATGTACTTGTATTATTCATTTTAACCTCATCAACACATAAATAGATAGTTTCTATTTCAAAAGTATTTAAATTATTCTACATGTACCGGTGAATTAAAAAGAAGTGTTAAAATTAACTGAATTTCTAGTTAAATAAAATAGAATTAACTTTTTTCCTCCCTTTTAGTCTAACAAGGGGAACACTAGGATTGTCCGACACGGATTTTGATGAGTCTTACATATATTATAGGGAGACCTCCCTGAGTACCTAGGTACGAGCTTTTGTCCTAACGCGTCCTAGTTTTTGAGAAAATCGTCGAAAAAGATGTTGAAGTTTCCCATTTAGCCTCTTATACCGTTAATTGTAAGTGATATTCAAGCAAGCTCCGTAGCGCATTGGATAAGATCTAGGGCTATAACGGAGTGTCTACTGTCAAATTTGACAGCGTCGGTCGATTAATTTTCTCTCCCAATAGGTTACTTAACCAACTCCACTTATTATTAGTGATAGATTTCCTTGTATATCTTTAATATTATCTGGTTACGCGGTACGGGTCAGGGGGTACAGGCGTGGCCGTCGAGGCCGCGTGAAAAATCCTCCAAAACGTTGTGATTCATAACCTATCTCTCAGAATAGTGTAAGTAGACAAAGCACATATCAAATTAGTACATAAGTTAGCCTTGACAATTCTTGATTTGATGAGTGACACCAATGATCATTTAACTTAGTTCTCAGCCGAAAATAGAAAAAGATCTGCTACAATCGAAAGCACGCGTTCGTTGTTAGATGACGAACAGGTAATTGTCAAAATGAAACAACACAACCGTGAGAATTCAGTTAAATTGCCAAGAAACGAAGGCGAACCACCGAGAAAGATCGCGAAAAGCAAGACCCAAGCTGCACGTATGAGTAAAACGCACCTCTTTGAATGTAAGAGCTTTTTCAAATTGAATGCACTCTCCGATATCGACGAAACTAGCGAAATGCACGTCGATTACAATCACCAAACAGCAAATCAAACACGGCCGATGTTCTCCGGCATATCTGAGGCAACTGAACCCGAAAACATAAACGAAAAACCCGTGCATGGCGGCGGAAAAACGCAAAACCGCCGCCAATATTTATCGCCTCGAGGCTCGGCAAAAATATGCCGAGTTCAGAAACAATGTGGACAAGATCTCCACTGAATATTATATAAAGTTTTCTGGACCGAATATGACGGTGCAATTTAAAAAATTACATCATTATAAAATTTTTATACAAGTTCAAGGGAAGTGTACCGTTCCACACGTTCACTCCAAAAGAAGAGCGCACCTATGCTTACGTGATGAAAGGGCTGCATGAAGACGTAACGGCAGAAGACATAAAAATTGAACTGAACGAGCTTGGATTTCCAGTAATTAGAATTCAGAAAATAGAGACTGGGTATCCTATGTTTTTATTGATTGTCACAAAAATGGTAAAGCTGGACGAGCTACGAACGCGCGCTCAGTACATCCAACGCAACAAAGTCTACTACGAAAGGCACATTACTAAGAAGCATGTGATACAGTGCAAAACTTGTCAATTGTGGGGGCACGCCACCGCAATTTGCTATTACAACGTAGTAAGGTGCGTAAAATGCGGCGATAATCACTACACAAGGGAATGCACTAAACCAAGACAGGAACCAGCCTTCTGTTGCAATTGTCGGAGAGATCATCCTGCATCTAGCACTGAGTGTCCAGTGCACTTGGAAATCATAAAAACCGCAACACAAAAAACACGCAGAAGAGCCAGTCTAAAGCAGTTAAATACGCAGATGCACCTTCAAGAAACGTCTGGACCGCAAAATCTACCAGCAGCAAGCAAAAACCCGATGTAAACTTCTCAAGTCGCGACTTCCCTCCACTCCGTAGAAAGAGGAACGCACGTGCCCTGCTACGGTCGGATAGTGATGGTAACTCCTCCAGTGATTCCACCGATAACTACGACAGAATCGCGACCAAAAATCGCAGCAATGGCGGTAGTGGCAGTTTAACTGTTAGAGACATGTATGACTGCGCGCCTGACAGCAGCAGAACGCATAGTGGTGACAGTCCTCTACAACAGCCCCAGACGACGTCTAACTCCCAACTTGCTGGACGCGATCTTCGCGCTCGGTAGTAAAGTGATCATCGCCGGTGACTTAAACGCTAGGCACCAGCGCTGGGGATGCCACCTCAACAATACCAATGGAGTCGTCTTGGACAATTACATCTTAAATAACGATGTGCTGTTGCACCACACTGCTAAGCCAACCCATTACCCATACAACGGGACAACACCTTAAACCATAGATCTCATACTGACCAAGGGTAACATCAATCTTAACGGACCCTGGCTGGATGAACTGCCGTCTGATCACCAACCGGTGGTCTTCTCGCTGGGGCAACTCAGGTGTCGCCCCAACCTTCGCAGAGTCCCGGATTACGTCAGAGCCAGATGGGACCTCTACAGGAAACATCTGGTGCGTATGACCGTAGTGAAGCCAACCATCCCCACCGTGGGGAACTTGAGCGACAGGTCCAAATGATCTCCACGAACATCGTAAAAGCCGCCAAAAAGTGTATACCTTACGTTCAGTTGGACTTTAATAAGTGCGACATCTTGCCGCAGAATATAATAGCACGAATAAAAGAAAGAAATCGACTTCGAAAAAGATTCCAGAGATTAAGGGACAGTAACATCAGAAAAGATATGAACAGGAAAACAAGGGAGATCAGCTGTCTAATTATTGAACATCGCAACAAAATGTACGAAAACTCGAAGCACTGAACGTTAAGGACGGCTCTATTTGGCCAATCACCCGCAACCTCAAGAAGACATTTCAATCTATTGCAACGCTGGAAATAGACAACGGATCGGTAGCCTACACAGATAGACACAAGGCCGAAACCATGGCCGACGAATTTCTACGCTTCCATGAAATGCCTGAAGCAGACGCTCAGCACGAACAAATGGTAGGTGACACGGTAACCGAATTCCTGTTGAACAAGCCTCCTTTCCCCCTCCTAGCCAATAAAGTTCGAACTAAACCATGCAGAGTCTTCAAGATCATCAAACACCTCCAACCTACTAAAGCCCCGGGAACAGACCAAATCCAAAATATACTGCCCCAAAACCTTCCCAGACCCGTAATACTGCAAATTTTCCACATCAACAACGCGATCCTCTCCCTTCAGCATTTCCCAGCACATTGGAAAACTGCTAACATCATTCCTATACCTAAACCTGGAAAAGACCACAATAAACCCAACGGTTACCGTCCCATATCTCTCCTACCTGCCATCTCTAAAGTAGCAGAGAGAATAATATACGAAAAATTACAACAACACGTGGAAGAGGAAAACATACTCCCTGATGAGCAATTCGGTTTTCGTTCTGGCCACGGTACCTACCATCAAGTAGCTAGACTAACCAATGATGCCATTGCAGCCCACAATAAGAGTAATTACACGGCCATGACTACGCTCGATCTAGAAAAAGCGTTTGACAAAGTGTGGATCCAAGGGTTAACCTACAAACTTATAGAATATAAATTCCCTCCTGCATTGATACTTACAATACGCAGCTACCTCACGAGCAGGTATTTCCAAGTACAAATCAACCAGGAAAGGTCAATGAGAAAATCGATCCCAGCTGCCGTCCCACAGGGCTCGGTGCTGGGATCGATTCTCTTCAACATCTATCTGTCAGATATTTCTAAGTTCCCCAATAACGAACTAGCACTTTATGCCGAAGATACCTCCATCATTACCCATTCCTTCTCACCAATTGTCGCCGTCCAGAAAATCCAAAACCAGATGCCATACATTCAAAAATATTTATCCAACTCGAAACTAACAGTAAACCCCAGAAAATCATCCACAATAGTTTTTACTCGCAGAAATGCTAAAACCATCATTCCCAGACCAATCCACATGAATAACATCCCAATTCCGATTTCACCCACCATCAAGTACCTAGGTATAGTGCTAGATCAGCGACTTACATTCAAAGATCACGTTGTAAACAACTGCAATAAAACCTCCGGCATGATCAAGAAATTGTTTCCCCTACTGATCAATCACAAGACCAGCAGGAAAAATAAACTGACAATTTTTAAGGCAATACTAAGATCTATACTGACCTACGGAGCGCCGATCATCTGCAACGTGGCGAAGAAGCACCTTAATAATATGCAGAGAATGCAAAATAAATGCCTGATGTTAACTCTTGGAAAGGGACGCTATACTCCAATAAACGAGCTGCATCGGCTCTCCAACATTGAGAAGATTCGGCAATTTTCCTCCAGAGTTGCTGAAAATTTCTACCAAAGAACAACAGCCGGTGAAAATACGCTCATTTAGCACATAACCAAGATGAGAAAGAGCAAAACCAAGCATAAACATACATACTATGAGCTGCCGATCTACAACATGGATTTCCCAGGATGAGCTACAACGGCGGTCCTTCAATATCATAGGCCGGATGACCGCATCCCTCCGACAATAACATGGTCAACCAGACCTAAAAGCCAAACTAGGCCGTAGGCTAATCACATCAAAACCGGATTCGACAGGGTTTTGTTTTTTTCCCCACACGAACAATCAGACTATAGGTGTACAAGTATGTCTAATGTGACGGAAACGAAAAATAATGCGGTGGTGTGTGCGATTACTCGCACAAGCTAACGTCAACCAAACAATGGAATTAATAAAACTGACAGGACAGTAAAACATACAACAATAAGATGTATAGACGTATTTGTAATTAATTGTAAGGAAACCTTAGTTTAAGTTGATGTACATAATTACTGTAAGATCAAAGATATAGAAATAAACGTCTTATTATTATTATTATTTACTAGGGCTATAACGCAGGGAGATGTGTGTTCAAACCTTGCCTGTGCACTTTTTTTTCATTCTATTTTTGCACAATATTAACAAATATATTTCATTTCTCGTAAAATTATCCAAAAATGATATTTTTCGCCATGGTAATTTTCCGCATATTTGAAATGGTGATTTTATTAATAAAAAATTGGAAGCAAATCTGCGTTATGGTATGTATTTTGAGTTGCAAATATTCGGAAAATTATCATAGCGAAAAATATCATTTTTGAATAATTTTACGAGAAATGAAATATATTTGTTAATATTGTGCAAAAAGAGAATGAAAAAAAGTGCACAGGCAAGGTTTGAACACACATTTCCCTGCGTTATAGCCCTAGATCTTATCCAATGCGCTACGGAAATTGCTTGAATAGCACTTAAAATTAACGGTATAAGAAACTAAATGGAAAACCTCTTTTTCGACAATTTTCTCAAAAACTAGGACGCGTTAGGACAAAAGCTCGTACCTAAGTACTCAGGGAGGTCCCTCTATAATATATATAATACCCATCAAAATCCGTGTCGGACAATCCTGGTGTTCCCCTTGTAAGTACAATGCAAATGATCTGGGCTTTTATCCTCACAAGACAGTTAGATCATTAGCAACGTACTTCGGATGTAGCGATGTTATAATCTATACGTCTAGTCTGGGCAAACAGTGGTAATTACGAAATAAGTTACGACAGCCTAGATATACACAGAACTACTCGCATACAGCATTAACTAAAGTGGGGAGTCGGCGATACTGTCGTAATTTATTTCTTAATTTTACGCTGTTACCGCTGTCTGTCACGTTCTATTAGAGTTTATGTGTGAAGTTACCTCATTAATAGCGTATACATTTAATATGTCAAGGGCATACTTCAAAAGTAGTCAACAGAACTAACCTCAAAATACCGAATATATTAACCTTCCTATACTCACGTCAAAATGAAAGACGTATACTATACTATATAAATCGGTCTCACAGACCGTATGCGTGAGTATAGGAAGGTTAAACAATGCAACACTGGACATGATCGTTTCAATAGTACCAACATAAATTCTATACTGTGTGTCTAGCTAAGTTCGCGACAAATGGAAAACTTTTTTATTCTTGGGTTAATGAAAAAAGTTATTCTTTATAAAAAGTCCTGCTTCATCCAAAACTTAAATTCAAATTGTCAGATTTTAATATTTGTTAGTCATATACGAGATATGACAGAAAATATGAAATTAGTATAAGAGTAAAGTACCTTTATTTTCAATAATACTTAAAATGTTATAAGGAATAGTCGTTCAGAATTGGAAATTATACAATTTAAATACAGCATTTACACAAAAGAAAGCATTGAAAATGTTACACAAATGCTTCAACATATCCGCCTTCTCGTTCCATACATGTAACGGTTCTATCATAAAAATGCCTTAAAACCCTTCTAATTGTTTGTGGAGTTATTTTACGGATTTCTTCTCTAATAACACGTTCTACATCCGTAAACGGCGCTTGAATATAAATATGTTCTTTTAAATAACCCCACAAGAAAAAATCAAGTGGGGTCAGATCTGTAGACCGAGGTGGCCAACGTATTGTGGAAAAGCGGTGTATAACCCTTTCGTTAAAACAATCTTCAACATATTGCCTTACGTCCAACCTGCTATGACAAGGTGCACCATCCTGTTGAAACCAAATATGTTGGCGTTCCAGCAATGGAAGATTGTCAATAAAATTACTAATTTCACTTTGCAAAAAATTTAGACACCGGTCGGCATTCAAAGATTGGTGAAAAAGAAAGGTCCAATTACATAACTTTTGTAGATTCCGCACCATACATTTGTCTTGAACGCATATTGACTTCGAGTTTTTATTGTAAAATGTGGGTTGGCATCTGTCCACCAACGGCAGTTTTGACTCGATACAGTTCCGTTCGATGTAAATGTTGCTTCATCGGAAAATAAAATTTGTCTCGACACAAAAGGATTATCTGCTAATATTGCCTGAATGTCGGCAAAAAAACTCCAATCGTCTGTCATTATCACCTGGTCTTAGAGTGTGTACAAATGTAGGCTTGTAGGGATGAAATTTGTTTTTTTTTTAAATTTTAGCTACCGAATCTTTGCTTATAGTGTTTGACATCAACAATGCTCTTTTCCGCAACGAACACCTCGGTTGTTCTATTGCTGATAGCATCACTTCTAGTTCCATTTCGTTATCAGCAACATGGTTTTGGCGTTTGTTGTTAAATCTGTTTTCGACATTTCCGAAAGTCTTAAATTTTCTTAAAAGTTGTCTTACCGTCTCGTGGTGAATATTCTTGTCAGGATGCCGCTGATTAAAAATAGTTGCTGCTTCCCTGATAGTTTTGTAATTATCGCCCACTATTAAGACGATTTCAATTTTATCTTCTTTACTTAATATTACAGGCATTTCTACGTATTGTATTTTGACAAGCGTAAACGATGATAGTGACAGATTTAGTCAAACATTGTTTATCAGAGTATTCTAGATTAAGATTAAAAATGTGTACATCAAACTGTTGAGTTTGTAGTTGAGAAAAATGTAAGAATTAAAAACTAAATGTAAGTGAATGTGATTGAATATTAAAATCTGACCGTTTGAATTTAAGTTTTGGATGAAGCAGGACTTTTTATAAAGAATAACTTTTTTCATAAACCCAAGAATAAAAAAGTTTTCCATTTGTCGCGAACTTAGCTAGACACACAGTATATGTAGATTTGCTTGAATCCACTTTGGATTTTTAGAATAAAAGCCATATATACAGGCTTTCCGCAACTAATGCGTCAAATTTATTTATAAGATTATATGAAGTAAAAGTAAGTTAATGAACGAAAAAGAAAAAATTTATAAGAAATGGGCCAATATGTTTGGTTTTGGGAACCCTGACTAATTTATCGGCAGATATCTGGATACGTACTCGGCATTAACCCTTCGTATACACACCTCCGGCAAATCCCGGGCCATACACACGGGGTCCAGGGGACCCCATCGATCTTTGAATGCTTATTATAAGAAAACCTTTTAGTAGGGTTTACATTTCTTTGTCTAAATCTTACATCTGTATTTTACTCTATGTTCATGTAAAAATAATTTCCTTCAGAAACTTTAAAAATTCACTTCGGCTTTTCTGTGATACTAGAAAATATGTAAATATTTTCTCTACAAATTTTGATGCATTTGTTATAAATTTTCTTTTGTTTCAATTCGATACAAAAGTTATGAAAATTACTGTATATCTATACATTATCCAAACTATTCTAAACAAATGAATAGATATTTCAAATGTGTTCGGATTAAATTTAAGACGTGCTAAAATATTACATTAACGCGGTAAGTTTGATATATTGGTCCCCAGTTTATCAAAATAGTCGTATGTAAGATATTTATACTAAATGTCGATAATTCGAAAATTTTATATCAATCATGATATTCAAACGTGGCATTTCTTTCTTCGCGACTTTCCCATTCGGGATAATAACTTCAGAAGTTAACGAAATATATACAGTGAGTAACTTTAATATTCGGACACTATGAGATTGTTCCTATATCACGTTATACCTTTATTTCTAATAAAAAAATAAGAAAATGATCAAGGATTATGATAACGTATACCCTTAATGAACAATAGCGTACATGTTATTTACATAACTTACAATAGTTGTTCAATAATACAATTTAAATAAAACATTGCCTGATTTTCACGTTACTTTAATATTCGGACACTTTACAATGTAGCACGTTTTCCAATATTCAAGCCGAGCTACGGCCGAGTTAGAGGACAATGTTTGTTTACAAATCTAGTCAAGCGTTCAGCGATACTAGTTTAAGCTGTATTTCATCAGTTATTTGTCGATCAGCGCGTAATACAGTGGTACAATGCCTCGCAAACCGAACACGAGTTTTGATATACGGCAACTTGTAATTTATCATAATGCTAAAGGAAAATCGTACAGAGACATCGCTGCTATTCTTAACATAAGCAAGAGTACAGTAGGAGATATCGTGAAACGGTTCAACCGTGAGGATCACATGGATTCTACATCCCAAAAAGACCAACCGAAGAAATTAGACGTTCGCGATGACAGAAAATTGACCAGAAAAATAAAGAAGGACCCTACCCTCAGTGCACCTAAATTAGCATCAGATCTCTTAAAGGAGACAGGAAAAAACGTGCATCCTCAAACGATCCGCAGAGCCTTAAATAATAGCGGCTACAATTCATTCCACCATGTTTCGTCCTTCACAATAAATGCTTTATCATAATTCAGTCTCTTCTTTCAATTCTTCTCACTTACGTATGGTTTCTTCCTAGCCACTCTTCCATTGTAGCCGCTATTTTTTAAGGCTCTGCAGATCGTTTGAGGATGCACGTTTTTTCCAGTCTCCTTTAAGAGCTTTGATGCTAATTTTGGTGCACTGAGGGCCGGGTCCTTCTTTATTTCTCTGGTCAATTTTCTCTCATCGCGTACGTCTAATTTCTTCGGTTGGCCTTTTTAGGGTATAGAATTTATACGATCCTCACGTTTGAACTGTTTCACGATATCTCCTACTGTACTCTTGCTTATGTTAAGCAAAGCAGCGATGTGATGATGCCGTATATCAAAACTCGTGTTCGGCTTGCGAGGCATTGTACAAGTGTATTACGCGATGATCGACAAATAACAGATGAAATACAGCTTAAACTAGTATCGCTGAACGCTTGACTAGATTTGTAAACAAACATTGTCCTCTAACTCGGCCGTAGCTCGGCTTGAATATTGGAAAAAGCGCTACATTGTAAAGTGTCTGAATATTAAAGTAACGTGAAAATCAGACAATGTTTTATTTAAATTGTATTATTGAACAACTATTGTAAGTTATGTAAATAAAATTTACGCTATTGTTCATTAAGGGTATACGTCATCATAATCCTTGATCATTTTCTTATTTTTTTATTAGAATTGAAGCTATAACGTGATATAGGAAAAATCTCAGTGTCCGAATATTAAAGTTACTTACTGTATTTGGGAATATCCAAACGGTGATCAAACGCTTAAGCTGGACAGCAGTGTACGCATGCGTTATATCATAAACCATCCCTGTAGTCATAAAAGTACGATTGATTTTGTTTCGAGTTCAATATGTCTAGTCTTTTCGATAAATTTGCACCAAATTAGTTCATCCTCAAATATCTTCCACCGTTTATATAATATCACTATATGTTGCAATTATCCTCAAATAAGTCGTAGGTTTTATCGGTATTTCAAATTTAAACCTAATGTTTTAACTCCCTAGTATCTGTTCGAGGAGAATATCGATTTCAAATCATGGAAGCTTGTCGCGCTACGCACTGGTTTTGAATTTAATTAAGGAAAACAACTTCCTGGTCGGTTAGTATAAGCTGTCGGCAACATAGTGGGAGACATATTAGGCGTCAGATCACCCCCAATACAATCCCCGAAGGAGTGAGGAAGGAGTATTACGACAGACTATGCGATTGTTTGATCAAGAAGGGTGGCACTTTCTAATCCTTTATGAAATAAAATGTTTATATTGCAATAGAATTTAACATTTTGTATGTTTACTCACTTTCTTTACTTTCAAAATGTTTATTTCATTCAGGATAAAATAAGCACAAATTTCCCAATTCTGATATAATTAATCGCGACAAGAGTCTCGACAGGAACTAACTACTCCCTCCTTTTCACTCTACTACCGATTTGACGCCTAATATCCCACGCTATATGTCGGTCGCCAGTTGCCGTCTCTGTCTATGTATACGATGACTTTATTTGTATTAACATCAAACAGTAATAAACATTCTGAGTCTAGGTAACATTAATGATCCAATTATTAATTAGACGAAAAAGTCCTCGAGGTGGAAAAGTTATGCTTTAATTTAATCCAAAATATTGACCAACAGACGGTTGTGTGTATCCATCCTTTGATAAATTTTAATAATAGATACCCATTTTTACAACCCAACTTTTAGCCATCGCCTAGAGAATTAAAGGAAGTCTAACCAGCGACTACGATGCCTTTTATTTATTTAATTTACAAACTGAGTGCACCTAGAGTGCGAAAAAAAGTCTGGGTATTGTGGCAAGGGGTGTGAAAATGAAATCCACGGGTTATTTCGAGTTTATAGTCCAGTCCTATCAACAGAGTTACTAGAGAAGAACTTATGATTTCCAAATTCTGTTGTAATTAATTTTAGAGAAAACTAGTTTCTAAATGATACTTGAGAGTCAAAATGACAAATGAATAAAAGAAAGTAGAACATCTATATACAACTCCTCAAAGAATTGAATCGATTAATAAAGCACGTTTCTTTGCGTGACAATTATTGACGTATACAATTTAGACTGCAGTGCAGCCATTGCACAACTTTCTGTGGGAGTTTCCTGAGAAACGAACCTCAGGGTAGGTCATTCATTGAAGAGGTATGTAGATGTTCTACTTTTTTATTTATTTGTAATTTATTTTAATTCAGATAAGTTACAGGTACACGGTACGACCTCTATCCATACTAATGCATTGCAAACAAAGATCGATTGAGAAAGCTGAAAGGATAAATAAATTATTATGGTTGATATGAACTATAGTTTAATTGAATAATATGCAGCACTTCCATGTATAGCCAAAATTTGTGGAACCAAATCGAAGCCAAACAATAGCTTTATTTACCTTTACAAAAGGTGGATTTATCACAAAAAAATTTCTTCAATTAATTGCTTTATAAAACGTTCGTAAGAGAAGCAATATCGAACTACCTAGAAAACCTGAAAGTATATATATAGCAGCGTTCACAGGCCTTCTAGGACCATTGCTTTGTAAAATGTTTTCATTTATCTCTGCCCCTTGCAATTATTCTCCAGTTTGCGGTTCCTTTCTCTGCCAAGTCTTCACTCACTGCTTCTCTCCATTTCTTTCCTCGACCTCCCCTCCTTCTCTTTCCTTCTGGGTCTCCATCCTGTATGTTTCACTATTCTGTCCTCCTGCATTCTTTCCATATGACCCGCCTACTGCATTCTCCGGGCTTTAATTACTTGTGTTATACATGGTTCGTTGTATAGTACATAGATCTCATCAACAGTGCGTCTCTCTCACATGCCGTCCACCTTCTTCCCTCCGAAGATCCTTCGGAGTATTTTTCTCTCCCACATCTCTAACTTTATTTGTGAGCATTTTGTTAACGACCATGTTTCGCAGCCATATAGCAATGTCGGTCTTACGACAGTCTTATACAGTTGTAATTTCGTTCTCGTTGACATGTTCTTGGATTTTAATATTTTTGAGGTTCGCCCCGCGTATCTGTTGCTCTTAGCTATCCTTAGATTTATTTCAGTTTCTTCTTTGCATTTGTTGTCTATTAGAGTTTTTAGGTACATATATTCCCCCACTTCCTCAAATTCGTATAACTCTTTTCCTCCAGTTTGGACACTTAGTTTCTGTTTCCATTTAACCTATTTTTGTTTCTTAGTTCTATATATTTAGTTTTGCTCTCACTAATCTCTAGTCCCATTCTACTTGCTGCAGTTATTAGGTTTTTGTTAGTTCCTCTAGGAGTTTCTTATTTCTGGTCAGCAGCAATATGTCATCAGCGTATGCAAAACCTGGTGACTCTTATTCAAGACTGTTCCGTTGCTGTTAAGTTGCTGTTAAATAGCAGTGCAGAAGGCTTGTCCCCTTGTCTAACCGCGTTCTTCACTTTGAAACTCTCTGATGTGTTTCCGTTTACCTTAGCTGCGCATATTGTGTTCTGTAATGTCATCTATACGAGTGCAATTAGTTTTCCGGAACATCCAGTATTCTCAGTGCCTCGAAGAGCTCTCTCCTGTTGACGGAGATGCTGTTAAAGTCGATAAATAGCATGTAAGTCGGAATTTCATATTCATAGGTTCCTATGAGGATTTGTTTCAGCGTGAAAAGTTGATCCGTTGTTGATCTGTTTTTCGGAAACCAGCCTGGTACTCTCCGAGAGCAGGCTCTATGAATGTTTCCAGCCGTCTCTTAAACAGCGTGACCAGGACTTTATATACATTGTCCAATAAGGCTGTTGGCTGCTGCCGGTGTTCTTTCTTGAATTGCGGAATTATAACAGCTCTATTCCATTGCTGTGCGGCATTACCTCGGTGTTCCAGATTTCCTTAACCAGTTCATATATCTTTAGAATTACCATTTCACCTCCGCATTTGATATTTTCTGCTGCCATCTCATTTTCCCCTGGGCTCTTGTTGTTTTTCATTGAGTTTACTATTTCTTGTATTTCTGTTATTGTTGGCTCTTCGGTTCCTTCGGTATTTTGGTCGTCTTGCCTTGCCTCCGCACTTTCTCTTTAATTTTTCAACTCGTCTTCCTCCTCCTCCTCCTCCTGGTTCTTCCCATTGGGTAGCTTTTCGAAGTACTATCTCCATCTTCCGTTAATTTCGCTTGTAGACCCCAGCAGTTCTCCATTCTTATCCTTGAAGTACCGTTGAATCTATTTGCTTCCCGTTCTGATGTTTTTGTAGAAGTTCCTAATTTCTTTTTTGTGTAACTTTCCTCGATCTTTTGTAAAATGTTCCCAATACTTCCCTTTCCTTGCTCTACACAGCTGTTTAACTTTTTTCTTTGTTCGTTATATTCGTCCTTGTCTTTTTGATTTTTAGTTTGCAAGAATTTTTGCCATAGTTTCGTCGTTGTTCATTTCATTTTTGCATTCGTCGTCTAGCCAATAGTTTCTCTTATTTTTAATTGCCTCTACAAGCTTTTCCCATCGATCGTTCACTTTTACCTTGTTACGTGCACAAATTTCACTTAGTTCAGTTCCGTTAATTTAACTTGTTAGAAATCTAGGCTCAAATTTTACTCCTTTCGGACAATAGTTATTTCCTAATATCGCTTAACGATATTCCCGTTGAACCCATCATATCGCCGCGTGTTAGTTGCCCTTGAGTTTTTCGAATTTGTCCAATCACGAGAACGCGAAGCGAATCTTAGCTTCGGCGTAGTAACAAAAAAAGAGGGAATTAGGCATTAGGTAGCGAGTGGTAAAAGACCAGTGACGACATCGGAAAAGGTTATGGCTGAGAAAATTTAAGTGTGTGTATCGTTTATCGAATTATCTTCAAGAAAGTATTTACCCTGTAGTGGGGAATTCGCCAGCAAATCCTCTGATATCTGATTTGAACTCTTTTTCCTGCTAGCTCCTCCTTTCTTGCTATTGCCCTTAGTTTTCCTTGTATAAGTCTCTCCTCCTTTGTCATATCATCGTTAATGTAGACAGCTTCATTTCTATACTCCCTTACCTTACTCTTGTTCTTCATTACTGCTATCTTATCCTCCATCCTATACAATTCTATTAAACAAACTTTTGGTCCCAACTTCTCAGTCCCAACAACTGTCAAAAAGTTTTTTATATATACTCTTAAAGTAAGATATTTTGTTCCTTTTCGTTTATTGCGTAATCCTGTAACACTATATTACTCCTTCTATTTTCGCTTTCTATTCTTTCGATTTTCTCTTTTATAATTTTTATTTCCGTTTTCAACTCACTATTTTCCTTACTCAGTTTTTCGTTTTCCACTTTTACTTCTTTTAATTCTTCTATGATTACATCCTGTTGGGCTTCTATTTTGGCGATTCTCTCTCTCTCAAATCCTGTAACAGAATCAGCACTCTGTCTAATTTACTTTCTTCCTTGTAGTTCTTATCTGGAGCTTTCCCGGCTTTTTTACTTCTTTGAAAAATATTCAATTCCGTCCCTGCTCACTTTCTTTTTCCCTCACCCGTCGATCCGCCGTCACTATCCATTTCGTTGTTTTTGAGAAGAGCCAAAATAATCTTCCGCTCTACCTCCTGAATATGTCTCTGCCTACCGCTACGTCCCGCCGCGATAAAACCTCACCTCGAGAGTCAACCTCTCGGAAGGTTAGTTCCTCTCAATGTGCCCTTGTTTATGTCTTTAATAGCTTATATTCTACTCCTACCTTGCAAAAACTACGTTTTTCTCTATAATATTAATTTACACAATTTTCGTTCACAGCTGCACACTTCGCAAATATTTTTCCCGCTTTAAAACTCCCAGAAATTGAGGTTGATTTTAGGAGGGCTAATATCTGTGTTTCACCTACTGCAACAGGTGAAAATTACTCTTATATCAAATCTGAAAGTAGTAACACTTAAAACAAGTAACGAACAGTATGTATGAGGTTATCAGGATAAGTACAAATTATGGAGACATCGGACAGCTTTGAGAAGAACATAGGAATTAAACAAACTATTTAGCATAGTACTGAACAAAATAAGAAAAAGAAATAGGAATATCCACACAAAGAGAGCTGTGAACAATTAACATAGACCGATTGCTTTTAGCTGTAGATATTGTAATGATGGCGGACAAAAAAACCAAATTTAACAACTGTTGAATTCATGTGGGGAGATTAAGAATATGCCACTAGCAATCGTGAAAGATTGGTGGGAGACATGGAAAGACGGTGTTCGAAATAAAAGAACCAGCATAAAATTGGAGGCAATAGAATAGAGAGCTGAAGTTAATGCTACTCCAACACTTATAAAGAGTACAAGGAGCTCCAGAAAAAAGATTAAATCTTAGTTAATGGTCTTGGACTACTGGTCTATTGGGCATGGAAACCGACCCACCGCGTGTACGCCTACATAATACATTCCTATACGTACGTTTCGATACATTCAAGTCGTCTTAAGCGTACGCGTAATTATACCAAAATACAAAGCAATCAAAAAAGAAATAAAAAAGAAAAGAAGAACAATAAAAATTACTAGCTGTATACCTTTTCAACTAATTTCGATTCTTCGTGTGGTGTAGTATGTATGCTTTATATGTACAATATGTTACAATATAGTAGGTTATTAGAAGACATATATTTACATCAAAACTTAAAATTACATATTACAAATCGCATGCATAGAGCAAAGTGTTTACCTTGGGATCGTACTTTTTATACTGATCTAATCCAAGACCTAAAAAGAAAATAAAAAATATATATGTTTCTTAAATTTCAGTAGAGGATGAGAAACATGGGGAAGTAATTGAATGGAGTTAGCTTTAAATATATGTATATTGTTTCTGTGATTATAAGATGAATGAAACTTCAATGTTATTACAAGATTTACACGTGTATTTCATATTGAAATATGTATAGAACTGGACAATTGTAGGATAAATCTATTATCTATTAGATGTTGTTATACAATAAACATTTTAAAAGCACTAAGTAGAATCATATGTTAATAAATAAATTATAATGAATTAGTAATAATCTGGTGGAATTTCTCCGTTAAAAACAAAAACCAGTTTCATTAGTAGTTCTCGTTAATCTTTCTGTTTCTAGAGTAAAGCTAAAGCCCTAACACACACAGAAGGATAATTATATTTATGTATGTATATACCTTATGTGTGCACAAAAGCGATGACATCGCTGATCTATTACTAATAAATGTATGGTATTTTTTCTACAATATGAACGAATGGAACTAACCATCTGGTTGCTTAGAACCCGGCGTAATTGATCTTAAGAAATCTTCCGGTGTCATGTAAATTTCGTGCTGGTCAGACGAACTGCCTTGGAGTTGCAAAGTTGCGAAATATCGGAACACCTTATCGGGCGTCGAATATTGCCGTATTCTGTTTTCATATTCGATAATCTGCTCAGGCATGCAACAAGAAGGTAAATATTAACAAGGAATGGCTCTACTTTTAGACGAATTTGAACGTACACATAAAATGAAAATAAAAGTGGGGAACCATGTGCCTATTTGAGCCTAAACAACTTTATTAATGACTTTCTCAATATTATTCTTTAAGTTACACTCTACTTGGTACTACTGAGTTAACGGATATAGTTTTATATCTTAGTACGATATAATAATAAACATTCAAATTAACAGGTAGCTAGCTTAAAGCCATCATTTGTCCGAAAAAAAAAAATCTTGACGACCCATGCACCTCATTCCTAGTTTTATTTTGATGACATGAATGAAAATTGAATATGAAAATTTTCATTATGCCGGCTACAAGGAATAGATAAAATAATGCAAACGTTTATGTAATGCAACAGTAAATATCATGTAGTTAACACTAAATTGTGTTGGTCTAGAAAACAACTAAAGTAAAGATTGTGCTACAGAAACTTTAACAAGAGAGGTACAATGACTGCAAAAAAGCGTACATACATCGAGTAATAAAAGAAAAGGATATTTTTCCTAGAATTTCAGGCAGAGGATTATTAGAATGATTTACACTATTACATTTTATGTTGGAGGAGTCTGAGTTTGAGAGTGCGAGCTTGCAGACGTTTGATTTGTGCTCCGCAGTGAATCTCGATTCGACGGGAAATTACGAGTATTTAAGTCAAACAGCGGTCGTAAAGAGAGAGGAATAGTGGTGTAAATAATAAAACTAGCGATAAGAAGTTTGCAGAGAACAAACCGATAAAAGCCAAAATCCGACGGGACGACCGGCCGACAGCTTTTTACGCGGTGTCACAACGAACCTGAGCAAAAAGCGGAAGCGCAAATGAGATAACACGCAATAACGATAGATAAAGATAGGAAATAGTGAACAATTTGCGGGTGTAAATACATATGTATACAGGGGCTAAATAAAAGTTAACAAATAAATAAAGATATGGAGAGTGATACATCAGAGGATATAGGAATAAAAAGAGATAGAGGGAATGATGAGACTTACGAAATATTCAAGAAAAGCAAGAAATTAGCAAGAACTCCACAAAAAGGAAAAGATGGAGAAGGGGAGCTAGTGAATATGATGAGAGAACTGATGAGAGACGTGAAGGAAATGAAGAGAGACCAGAAAGAATACCAGAAAGAATTGAAAGTGCTGAGGGGAGAATGAAAAATTTAAGACAGAAAATGAGATAATGAGGAAACAAATGATAGATATGGAAAAGAGAATGTGCAAAATGGAGAAGACAATATCAAAGAATAATGTGGTGATGATAGGAATGAAGCTAACGACGGAGGATAAGCATGATATGAAGATAGGATTAGAGAATTTTATGAAAAGCACAATGCATGTAAACGTAAACATAAGAGAAGTGATAAAGATGGGAGAGGCAGTATACAAGATGGAATTGGAAAGTACTACAGATAAAGACGCAGTGATGAAAAATAAGAGTAAACTTAGACAAATAAAGGAGAGAATATATATAGACAACGAGTTAACAAAAGGCGAACAAGAAACACAGAGGAAGCTTAAACAAATGGGAGATAAAGAAAGAAAAAACAGGAAAAAGTAAAGATAGGATACCAAAGAATTACAATTGAAGGAAGGGAATATAGATGGCATAGAGAGAAAGGGGCACTGCTTGAGAACGGACAGGAAAACGAGGGCAGAAACTCAAAAACCTAAAAAGAAGAAAGAGCAGAAGAACGAGGACGACCATGGCAAACAAGATGGAAACGGAAAAGGAAAGGAAATTGGAAAAGGTTAAGTTAAGCAAAAATTTGAAAAGGACAAGGAGAAAAAATTATTTTGATTAGGAACATGGAATATTAGAAGTTTGAACGGTAAAGAAATAGAAATTGTAGAGGAATTTGAAAAAGCAGCACTGTGTGTATTGATAATATCACAAACAAAGAGAGAAAACCAGGGAATAATAGAATTAAAGAATAAGCATATCCTAATATGGAGTGGAGTTGAGAACAGGGACAGAGCTTCTGCGGGAGTAGGATGTCTATTGAAAAAGGAAATTAAAAACCTAGTGACTAGGTGGAAGGTAATTAGTGAGAGAATACTGTTAATAGAGTTGCAATGTAAGACACATTGGAAAAAATTCTAGCCATATACGGTCCTGTTGAAAATGAAAAAGCTGAGAAAAAGATCAATTTTGGGAAAATCTGACCTACGCAATAGAAATGGCAAAACGATAAATATTAGTAGCAGGTGATTTTCACGGACGAGTGGGAGTAAAGGATGATACATATACAACAGTAATTGGAAAGTATGGTGAAATAACTAGAAATAATAATGGGAAAAGGCTTTTAGAGTTTTGTACTAACTAACTAAGGAGAATAGTTGAGAAGAAGTTAGATGGGTCACAAAGTGGATTCAAAAGAGGCCGTAGTATACAGGTCCATATTTTTACAATTAAAGAAATAATAAATCAGAAGTGGGATGCAGAAAAGACAGTTTACCTAGCCAGCTAGAAAGCTTTTGATAGGATACCTAGAGCTAAAATTTGGGAAGCGTTAATAAGGAAAAAGGTAAACCAAAAAATACAAAAAGTTATACAAAGTGTATATGAGGGCACTGTGAATTGTGTGATAAGAAATAATATGGTATCAGAAAAATTTACTACGGTACAAGGGGTTAGACAGGATGGAGCACTGAGCCCTCTATTGTTCATAATAAATATGGATGAAATAGTAAAGGAAGCAAAATTAGGAAGTACGATAAATATAGGATATAGAAAACTTGAGAGAATAGAATGTTATTAGTCAGAATGTTTATTTGCGGATGATATAGCCATTATAGCAAGAAGCGCGAAAGAATTGGAGGCGAATCTGGTAACGGGGAATGAAACTTTGAAAAAAATACGGAATGAAACTGAAAGGATAAAACAAAAATACTAGTCGTCAGTAAGAACAAGGAAAAGGTGAAGATAAAGATAGAGGGAGTAGAAATAGAACAAGTAAAAAAGTATAAATACCTGGGCGTAATATTGGAGGAAAGTGGCAAACAAGAAATGGACATAAACCATAGAATAGAAAAAACTAATAAACTGTATTATGCAATAAACAAAGTTCTACTAGATAACAAAGAAATAAGCAGACAAACAAAATTAAGTGTATCTAAAACAGTATACAGACCTGTACTAGTATATGGGAGTGAATCGTGGAATCTGACGAAAAAGGAAAAAAGTAGAATGCAGGCAATGGAAATGAAATTTCTAAGGAGAGTTAACGGGATACCAAGAAAAGACCGCGTAAGAAACACAACAACAACAATAAGAGAAGAGCTGGGAATAGAATCCTTGGAAAAATACATTGAAGAGAGACAGCTGCGCTGGTGGAGACACTTACAGAAAATGGGTGAAGAAGTGCCAGTTAAGAAAATCTGGGAAACCAAACGCAACGACAGGAAAGGAAGAGGTAGACCAAGAAGACAGTGGGCAGCGATGATGGCGGAAGTATTGGAGCGGAGAGGGTGGACATGGAGGGACGCCAAGGAATTGGCAATGAATAGGAAAGAGTGGAATAAATATAGTAGAGGAGAAGGAGAAGGAGAAGGAGAAGCATGACAAGGCAAAATCCCTACACCTTAGGATAGAAGGGGAAACTGATTATATCTATATCTACATTATATGTTTCAGTTGAGTTTTGTATTTGAGTTCACAAAACCAATCGCTTTATAAAATGGAAGTGGTGATTTTATGCACACATCCAAAAGAGCCAAAAGTAACTTATAAAGAGGCAACTTCTGCATCGATCACAGAGATTTACAAGGAAGTGGATGCGGAAGTATGAAACATAATAATGCAGATGATTTGCTTGAACGCAGTTTAACCCGCAAAATGTCACATAAAGTAGACAAATCTTTGGTCCGTGTACACATGTGGAAATGTGATGATTATCAGGCATCAATCAGACAATCTCAATATTACTTGTATTATTCCGCGAGTACCTACTATCTACAACACTATAAAGTATAATTGTTTGCATATGCAAACGAAATGTTTTGCCTTTCGCTACTTTTGCGGCTCACCGCTTGAAACTGTATGCGGCAGGTATACGACGTTGATATTTTAATAGTACGTATATTTGCGAATCAAACGGCAGCTCGATCTTTTGAAACGGGCGATGCATGTAAAGCATTAGAACAGAAATTTGGCGCGTAGGCGCAAAGTCTCAGATTGCGTTGCCCTGCACAAAGAGTTAAGATAATGGAATACTGTTTGTTATAGCACTGAATTGAATATATTATATACCTAACCATTGGTAGCTAAATGAATTTTGTTTATTTATGTTATAGAAATGGCTTTTGATACCGAGATTGATTTTTCGATACATTCCCCTGCGAAGTGAGATGTTGCCACTTCAAAAGGCACATCATTCTAAATTGTTTAGCTGCAAGAAAATTGAGATGCATTCCTCTTAGATTGTTTATACATTTCATGAGAAGTCTAAGAATTCTAAATTTATGCTGAAGGATATTCATGAGAATGAAGACCAACTTCAATATTTATGTTGTAAAGCTAAGATTAATTTATTAATGTGATAGGAATGGTACTTAGACAGTCATCTTGTATACCTGCTATGTATGATTAGTAAAAAAAAATCAAATATAAAAAGAGCCCACACACAAAATTGCCACAAAACCTTTGATTCAACCTGTGTTACTCTAAAAAACAACAATCAATCACAGTATGAAATTGTTAGATATATGTATATAAAACCCAAGCATTGTGCGGATATTCGATAAACGACAATAAAACTCATTTTACCATCTGGCTGTTTACTTCCGGGCGTTATAGATCTTAGAAAGTCATCAGGTGTCATAAAGACTTCCGTCCCATGATGTGTAATCACTTTTATTGTGGCAAAGTATCGAAAAATTTTGTCAGGTGTGGAATAAGCTCTCAAACGGTTTTCATAATCTATTATCTACCCAAATAGACTAAGTCAACTTTAAATATGTACAGAGGGAAATATTATATTAACGCACCTTTCGATCTCGGAAACCAATTTTCTCCTTTTTTTTGTTTCTTTTGTTTACCTTCCTCTTCCACCTCGTTAGATTCACCTGATTTCAGTTCATTGTTCTCAGAAGTTGAAGCTGAATGTGCATCTACCGACGGAAAGAACTTCTTGTAAATTCTACAAGAATTCGATGTTACAGACTAATTGATAATTATTACTTTAGAAATTACCCTTTGTAATCTAAGTTGCAAGCGATCATACTTATCAATAAACACATATACCATGCTTTCGAGACAAAGGGCGTTTTTTCTTCTTTGTGCCCAAAATTCTTGTGAGTTCTTCGTTGATAATTATTAGAATTACATTCTGGGTTCAGTAATGCAGGGATGTGTGCATGCTTGTTGATGTAGAGCCTACATGTGTAAATTGGTCTTATAAGTCGAAATAACATTTTCAAAATCTTAAGAAATCTAAACAGGTTTAGCGGCTTTTATCATCCTCTAAAACTGATACTGGAACAAGGAAAAAAATAATTTCAATCTTTGTAGGCAGACATTTTTAACCTTCCTATACTCACGTCAACATGAAAGACGTATACTATACTATATAAGTCGGTCTCACAGACCGTATGCGTGAGTATAGGAAGGTTAACAAATAAAGTGTCAAGCATAGAAAACCTAACAAGTTAATGGTAATATAGGAATCTTCGCTTGCTTATAGATACATGTTTAGAAGGAAATATGAATGTTGTAATAAGTAAAAATTTGGGTAACAATAAATTTAATAATTAAAAAACGAAATAAAAATGGGAACTGATTTTTATTGTGTTTAAAGATTTTAAAATTTGCATTACTCTAATTGTCTAATAGTGAATATATACATATGGAACACTGTGTACAATTTTTTTTTCTAAAGTCACTAGATATGTATATATCTAGTGACTTTATGATTGTCTATACTGGGTTGCACTCAGCTGCAGCTACACTGCTTGTCAAAATGAATAGATGTCCTCCTGTCAACAAACGTCAACCTTACTTTTTCTATGCAGTCTCTTGTAACTCATTTTTATTGAATTTATCCATTAATCCTTATTTGAATAAGACTAAATTTGCATTTTTCATGAATTAATATTTAATTCCATAAAACTATTGAAATATATTCTCATTATAAAATTATGGCAACAAATAGTGTAGATAATCAATTTGAGGGTGTTACAGATTCACCTAAAAAGGTAAATCCCTTCTATTTGTTAAAGTAACCTTAAAAATCAGTATATGTAATTTATAGGGCCGACGTTGTCGACCTCAACTTCAAGCTTTGAAGCATTAGATCCCCATGATCCCAATTTAAGTAGATTGGCTACAATGATGTTTAATAAAACAGCTGATTACTTGTATGGTGAGTTAACAGCAACTTTAGATGATTATAGATTGCTGGAGAATATGAATCGTGCAACAATCACAAAGTATTCTGATATGAAACACATCGCTGGAAACATTAGCAAAAACATGGGGGATTTGAAAGAGAAATGTAATTAAATTTTATTTGCAGTAACATTGAATATATGTATATGATTTTAGACGATTCCCTCCAACCATATCTTGATCAGATAGATCAAATTGAAGACAGTGTAATAAAACTTGAACAGGCAGCATATAAGCTGGACGCATACTCTAAGCGTTTAGAAGCTAAATTCAAGAACTTGGAAAAACGATAGTTAACAGTCCTAGCAACTAATTTATTTCTCTGGTTCTGTAAATTTGCTCTTTATAGTTTTCAATCTCATAGTATCTACTTCATCAACAAATTTTTTAACTTTGTCCACACATTTGATAGTTTCCCCAGAATGTTTTTTATAACACTCCTTGATTTGTTCTTTACTGCTTTCGTTGTCAATAAAAGTAATTGCTAGTTTTTTTCAACTGAGGAAAGGAGTCTATCAAAAGCTTCACTTGACAGACTATATGCTTGAGTGTGCACCTCTTCTATGCATTGTATTCTTTCTATCCATTCTCGATCGACGAGATCTTTTGCTTGACATGCTTTAACTTGTTCAGGTTCTGGCTCTACACCTGAAATATTTTTCTTTGTATACATGTTTGTTTTCATATTAAATATTTTCGTAATTAAGCATTGTAAATACTTGAGAAATATAAATTTTATAACTTGAGTACCTTCTGTTAGTTTTAATACCAAAGGCTCTGAGAAGGTAAACACTGTGCTTGTGCTTGTGCTTGTTGCAGGGCATTTATCACAATTTATTACATTTCCCATATTGAACACTATAATTTTTTTAAATATGCGTAATGGCCAAATGAACTATTTAGAATATTTTTACTAGAGAATTTAAAATGACAAATGTCACAAAAATGACATTTTTTGATTAATTTAAAAAATGGTGAATAGAAAAATTGTGAGGAAGATGATACTCTAATCGTGCCATATTCTTGAACGTGAATTGTTATGGCCTACTGGTTAGGCAACTGAGCTACAGCTACAATGCCGAGAAGTATCAAATTCCAAACGTTCTAGCCCAGATACAGTCAGTAACTGTGGCGGCTCGTGACTTTTGCGCAGGGGACGCTACTGTAATCTAACTCTTCTCGGTCAATAAATTATATTTTTATACCTATTATTGTATCACTGGAAGTGTAGAATAAAAGTTGATACAAAAAAGAGACCAAAATAAAATATAATTTATTGTTAAGCAAGAACCACGTAGAGGTAAGAGTAAAATCTTGCCTGGATAGGAAAATGGATCAAAGATGTAAGGTGATAGGTAAAAGTGTAATAAAAACCTAAAATAAACTACTAAACTAAAATAAACTATAAAAATGAATACAAACTCTTAGCAAACTAATAATAAATAACAAATATAATAGTAACATGAAATTGTACGGTAAATAAAAAATAAGTTAATGATAATAATAACAACTAAATAGATCTATGTTTTTCTAAAACTAAAATATATATTCTAATATTCTTTTGAAACATGGAAAACTGTATTGCTTGCTCTTTTTGATAAATTAGAGATATTCGCTTTTGTTCTTTCTTGTACTAGCAAAATAATCAATTACCCGCTCGTAAAATACATTTTCCGTTAATAATTCTTTTTCAATTGATATAAAAGATATACTACTTAATTGATTTTGATTCATAGTGTTGCGGCTGTAATGTTTAATTCTTTTAGTGTTGAAAAACATCTCTCTACTGAAGCAGAAGTTATCACCGGTATCACTATAAACCATGTTTATAAGTTTACTCATTTCCGGCATACGTTCATATAAATCGTTTTTATTGATAAAATTTAACATCTCACGATCAATTGGCGTTTTACATTCTCCGCACATTGGAGGATCATGATGCAATACAGATAATTCATTTCTTATTTGAATTTCATCAAAACAAGAATATTGTTGTAAAAGGTTTTCTAATAAATTTTACGGAAAGTTCTTTGAATATATTAAGAATTTGTCAAAAGTCAATAAATCGAACAAACATAACTTTCGTTAAAAATTTGTTTATACTCTTGTATTTCCGATTCATAGGACAATATATGCCTTTTCTGACTAGTTCTGTGTCAAAATGTAAGTTATTATATGTATCATTAAAATAACGATCATTATTTCTATAATAATAATAATAATATGTACGTATGTATTTGTAATCAAACCATTACAGAAATTTGTCAATTAGTTTTTATCATGTAGTACATCATAGTTATATACCACAATTGTCATATCGATAACACATGTACATTTAAAAAGTCAATAAATAAAAAATAAATAAATAAATAAGTTAAAATGGAGTATATCACAAACAGACAGAAATAAGAGACTAACAAAACATATAATCTTTCCCGTTTAATTGAACCCGTTAACCATTTAGCGTATCACCATGAACGGAAAACACGATTTTGCCGATTGTCGTCGTTAGATATTAAAGATAAATTAGGCCGAAGTTTAAATAACTAAAAGAATTTCTTACCAACCAGTCGACAACATCTTCGCAGCTCCCTATTGTATTAATGTTATCCATTCTCTATGTATGACATAGCAAAACTCCATGAAATAACATAAACAGAATAATTGTTACGTAAATCCTTAAAGCATCGCCAAAGTGCGCATTGCAAACATTTTACGAACGAAAACGCACGATAACTTGCCGACCTCACACCATCTGACGAGCCCAAGCCTCCGCTCATAGGTTTTCGCCCTATAGAGTACACTTACGAGGACACATCGGTTGCACCAATGGTGTTAGTATCGGCGGGGAGCAAGATTTGTAGCTAGCCTCCTTGCTTGCTTTTATAGTCCGTGCACTAAAGTTTTATGCATTATTGGAAATTTGCTTGCATTTTTAAATTAAGTAATGAATAGATATGCTGTTTATTATAAATTCGTTGTAAAAATTACCTTATTTTAGTATATTGCCAATGTTTTAATACATAATAAATACAATTTATTTTACTAAAAATAATAGGGAAGGCTTAGCCTCCCGTGACGAGGCACCACTGGTTGGTAAAAGTTAAGTACTAACCATGGTAGAAATACACTAGGTATGCTGTTAAAGATTGGAAAATACGGTCGGTCATATTATCCATTGCGCGTCATCATACTTTTGGAGATATAGGACAATGTTACGGCGATGTATTGTATGCTGCGAGCCAGATAAATATTTGACCCGCTGTCCGGTATAAAGCTGTTGACAGTTATTCATCGTACAACTAAAATATCCAATGCGCGTCATCAGAAGATGCGTAATAGCATACCTATTGTATTTATATCATGGTACTAACGTTCATTGTAAACAAAAGGTAATGATGGTGCTCGTCATAGATAATACATATATGTATAAATGCGCCACTCTTGGTTTAATTTTGTTTTTGCATATGTAGTTCAGACAAAAGTCGCTAACACCGCTATTAATGGCGGGAGATTTTATATTGCTATTCCTTACTACCTGTTTCAGAAGAAATTTATTTTTTATCTGCCTAAGAGTGTATTCTTGCTTTTAATCTGATTAAAAGCAATAATACTTCAGTCAGATAAAAAACAAAGTTGCTTCATTTTGTCTTGAAGAAAATTTGTCAAGATAATAAAATAAATAAAACAATGGTACCTTAATTTTGTTATTAAAAATGTTCAGCATACATATATATTTGCACCGCAAGCTGGAGCAATAATAGATTCAATTTAACAAAATCTTAATATTCATACTAATTAACTAAGCAGATGTTAGTTAATTATATAATAGTTAATTAATGTTACAGCACTGTTATATTATATTCTTGGGCCTCTTATTTTATACTTATTACAGTAAGCCAAACCTAACGCCTTTACATTATCGTCGATATTCCTGACATCCAGCCCCTTTAATATTTTATTGATATTTTTTATCCATACATACAAATAAAATAGTACTAATTCTTTGGAGAACATATAAAATACATTGTATACACCGCAATTAAAATTGCTTTCCACATGTGTATCAATTTTATGTTTTAAAAACGTGCGTAAATATTTTAGCATAACTAGTATTAGGTTTTAATAGAGCTGTAGTATAAGCCTTAAGGTTTATCAATGTATGATGACTGGTATTTTCTACTGCAAGATTTTCCGTACAATGATTACATTGGCGTACAATTGTTAATAACTTCTTTGCAATATATGCTGCTACATATGAATGTATTTGTAAAATATCAGTTGCAGGCTCATCACTAAAGAAAAATTGTCATTTTCATCCTCGAAAGACGTAAACTTTTCTACACCCTCTTCCATTACAACTTTCCCATAGACGTAATGTTGTAGTGATGCGAGTGCTCCATCACTAATGTCCTCTTCACAATTACTACTCGGAGAATGAGACGACATAAAAATATTAATAATAATAGTTTTAAAAGAATGCACAAAAAGACGTGCATGGTGGATTGATATGTCTCACGCCGTGGCTACGTATCTTTCCAAATAAATTTTCAAGAGGGTCCTGATTGAAGTTTCTCAAACATAAATATTCAAATTTCAATCTACGCAACTTTGCCAAAGATACTTTAATCCCCGGATTGTCGAAATCCAGTTGGTGAGTGTTGGTGGTTTAACACAAGAACCTTTTTTGACAAATTCCATTGACCTTAGAACAGTAATAGCTTCGTTCCAGAAGTTAATATGGCCAAAATTAGCAGACATAATAAAGCCCAAAGGTTTGCCATGTAAGTAATACAGTCGGGTCTCGTTTATCTTTAGTCCTCCGAAACAAACGAGTTCCGTTTATCTAAGTCGGGAGGGGTCCCCACTATCGCCACCGTTGCCATGCCAACTGGAAATGCGTCACTTCCAGCCCACCCCTATTTCTTCCACGCTCACTCTATCTAGCGTGACGGTGAAATTGTGGAACATGGAGGAGCGTAGAACGTAAATAAGCGAGACTCCCAAGTTAAGATAAATGAAACTCAAAATAAACGAAACTCGACTGCATATTCGTCCCGTTTACGCTGTCGAACAAGGTATCGACAAACAACACAAAATCGGCGGTATTCAATGCCTCTCTAGGAAGAACATTTCCTTGTCCTGCAACAATATCAATAAGGATAGATTCTTAGAATAAATCCACGATAGATAGCAATTAAAATTACATATTTACTATAATAAATCCTAAAGCTCAATATGCAAATTAAAGATAATAGATAATTATGCCATTGTGTGTGCATTAATATGTTCAAAAAAAAAAAATCTTTTTTAATAAATATTTTTAAAAACTGTATCGTTTTTAATTAAAGTAGCTTTAAAATTTTCCTGTAAAATTGTTTTTCCTCTCTGTCCTTTCTTATTATTGTAATTATATGATGGATTCGAGAGATTCGAGATTCGAAGGATTCGAGAGATTCGAGAATCCTTTAGGATTCGGATTCGGATTCGGATTCGAGAAAATTTGGATTCGTCCCATCTCTAATTAATATACTTATTTCATAATTACAATTATCTGATAAATTATTAATAAAAGACTAAATACATATATGAACGAGTGTATTTCAACAATTTGTAGATTAAGGATTATCTATATAATACTTTGGTGTACATTTCTTTTACACCATATAGCTATAACGATTTGTCGTGTAGATAAATAATTGGGAGTATATTAAAAGGCCTTGTAATCAAACAAAGAGATATGTATGAAGCAAATATAAATTTGCATTATAGCTGCGTCAGTCAGTGACTTTAGTGTTGTTACAACTATGAGCACTCAGAAACATAAAAAGTAAACAAAACCTACCCCATGTAACATTGCTTCTAATCCCAGCACTGACTGTATGAGATTGTGCGGCATGTTTCACCTTCATCTTCTTCATTTTTCTTTGTTGATGTGCTCATCTGTTAATTTGTAGCACACTTTCATTTCATCCTTTGTATCCATTTCATATAATTGGACAAGATGGTCCCAAGAGGCTACTTGCACATCTCTTTTCCACTTAAACCTTGCTTGTGAGTCAATAAAATTAATTCTAAGACCTTTTAGTAAATGTGGTGGATCAAATAACGGTACTACTTCAACACCTTCAATTTCAAATCCATTTAATCTAAATAGAAAATATGATACATAACAAAGCAACGTACACATCAAGGTTATAATCTTACCTGCATTCTTTGTTCATCTGCATGTAACTTCGCTTCGTTTCAATTAACAGCATCTTAATTCTGAGGAGTTTGGTGCAGACTGGTCACAAACTGTAGCAAAGACTTTCAGATTGATGCGTTGTAGCTCTACTAAGATCGCCTTCAAATTTCTCACTATATCTGTTGCCGCCAGAGCTGTTGCTGTAAAATAGTATGCAATTGGCTCTTTCCACTTTCTACAGATTCCTCGTACCATAAAAACCATTACGTGACTCGCAAATTTCTTTCTAGTTTCCAAACCAGCAATATCAAATCCTTCGATGATATCTTCTCTTGCCCGGTACCTTAGAGAAGCCGCAAGCGACATCTCATGAAACATATGTATGCAATGCTTATCCAACTCTTTCATTTTATCTACAGCCCTGCTTAAAGAATATAAAACATTTTTGTTCACCCTACATTTAAAAATGATCAACTGCAGTAGCTTTTATAACACCTGCGGTGAAGGTAAAGGAAATACCTTTTGTAATAGTCTATAGGCTTTTGGACTTACTTTCAACAGTGACAAAGCAAGATTTTATCCTCTGTTGAAAACCTGCGCCCTCGTGGTTTCCTCCTTTGTAAATCCAACTGTGATAAGAAGTTTATAGATTTATTATTAAGTTTGGTGCACAAAAATTCTCTTGAGATGGAATATTTATAAGCCTCCTTTATTTTGTTTGTTTTGGATATTTTCTTTATTTAACCTCCGAGCAGTATTGATTAAAGATCTTGTTATGCTTAGGAGTGGTAGATGTTCGTACATATGAGAGTTCTATTACGAAATTCGGCCATAATGTACTAATTGCGCATTTTGCAGCTATTTTGATTCTACAGAAGTGGACAACTTGTTTTGCCACAAACTCCTGTAGTAGTTACAATTGCGCAATCGGCTAGCCCGCCGTGGGAAAATTGTGCTTAATTAGAAAACTACTTTCACTATTCACAGGCCGAATTTCATAATTGAACTCTCATATGTACGAACATCTAATACCCGGGCTTATATAGAGCTTCTAGAGAAAATGAAAACTACTTCACACAGTCGCACTGATGAGCGGTATGACCGCGAAACGCGGGTCTACGAATAGTGAAAGTAGTTTTCTTATTAAGCACAATTTTCCCACGGTGGGCTAGCCGAGTGCGCGATTGTAGCTACTACAGGAGTTTGTGGCAAAACGAGTTGTCTACTACTGTAGAATCAAAATAGCTGCAAAAATGCACAATTAGTACATTATGGCCGAATTTCGTAATTGAACTCTCATATGTACAAACATCTAACACCCGGGCTTATATAGAGCTTCTATAGAAAATGAAAACTACTTCACACAGTCGCACTGATGAGCGGTATGACCGCGAAACGCGCGTCTGCGAATAGTGAAAGCAGTTTCCTAATTAAGCACAATTTTCCCACGGCGGGCTAGCCGAGTGCGCGATTGTAGCTACTACAGGAGTTTGTGGCAAAACAAGTTGTCTACTTCTGTAGAATCAAAATAGCTGCAAAAATGCGCAATTAGTACATTATGGCCGAATTTCGTAATTGAACTCTCATATGTACGAACAGCTAACACCCGGGCTTATATAGAGCTTCTATAGAAATGAAAACCCCTTCACACAGTCGCACTGATGAGCGGTATGACCGCGAAACGCGCGTCTGCGAATAGTGAAAGCAGTTTCCTAATTAAGCACAATTTTCCCACGGCGGGCTAGCCGAGTGCGCGATTGTAGCTACTACAGGAGTTTGTGGCAAAACAAGTTGTCTACTTCTGTAGAATCAAAATAGCTGCAAAAATGCGCAATTAGTACATTATGGCCGAATTTCGTAATTGAACTCTCATATGTACGAACATCTACCACCCAGGCTTATATAGAGCTTCTATAGAAAATGAAAACTACTTCACACAGTCGCACTGATGAGCGGTATGAACGCGAGTACCAAATGTCAACCATATGTCAACCGTGTGACAGTTCGCGGATTTTTTCTTTTAAGTTTTTTCTTTTGTTGGTGTACGTCCTTTGCGATTTTGATTTTCTTTTTGCGAGTGATAGTTATAGTGCCTCCGTGATTGTCCACAAACAAAAAAAAAACATTTATAGAACCCGGACAACTTGTGTATGAGCAACGTTAAAAGACTGACAGAACGCGATTCGCGCCGTGAGCGTGACGATTCCGATGAGATCGAAGACAACCCGCCCAGCATCGATCTGCTAGGGAGACCGGTAGTTACCAAATTATCGAAAACTTTCCCAGAAGAAGACACTGCAAGAGCTCGTGCGAATACATTCCAAAGAATGACCACTCTACAAGATCACTTCACAGTAGAAGTTGCAAACCGCTTTAACGCACTGGCGTCAACATCGGTCGCAGGAAATGACGTCGAAATGCGAGAGGTGGAGCAATCGACCTTCGCCGCCCCAATCTCCGATGGAAACGACAACATCACTGCTACTGCAGGAAAGAGCCCCCGACCACCACCAATCTACTTCCCAGGTAGGCTTGAAAAAACCTACGCCGAATTTCGACGAAAAGTCGACGCGATTTCACGAAATTACCATCTTCAATTCACTGCCAAAGACACGATTTTATATTTTAAAGATCTGCATGATTATAAAAGGTTTATTGAATTATACAAAAATATCTTACCATTCCACACATTCACGCCAAAAAATGAACGCACGCATGCGTTTCTTCTTAGAGGATTGCATAATGATGTCGAAAGCGGAGAAATACAACTCGAACTGGAGGAATTGGGTTTTCCACTGAAGAGAATCGACAAAATCAGAAGAACAAAGTACTCCATGTTTCTTATAGTGGTAAACAAACAGGTCACTTTAGGCATTCTAAGCCAAAAGATCAAGAGGTTACAGAATACGTCCGTTTTCTTTGAACCTCATTATTCCAAAACCGAAATAATTCAATGTAAGAAGTGTCAGCAATAGGGGCATGCAACCCTTAATTGCTACTACAAAGTGAGCAGATGCGTGAAATGTGCGGATGCGCATCGCTCGTACGAGTGTACGAAACCCCGTGACACACCTGCCAAGTGCTGTAATTACGGAGGTGCTCACCCGGCTCCAAGCACCACCTGCAAAGTCTATCAGGAACTGGTGGAAGCAAGGAAAATTAAGAAAGAGAAAACCGAAGCACTGAGGGAAGCCCAACGTATGAAAATCAACCCGCAACACTACATGGACGCGCCTGCCCCTTCTAGGAACGCATGGGTTTCACAAACAGCCGCGAGTCAACAAAACAGTGGAGTGCGCGCCACACAGACGAAGAACAGTTTCAGTGTCGGAGCAAACAATTTTCCCCCTCCCTCGTATCGAACGGGAACGCAGACAAAATCACGTAACTGGCCCCGTAAATTCTCCCGTGAATCCCTCAGAGAGCTCCCCTGTGATCAATCCCGCAACTAACATATGTGATAGTAGCATTCAACAACAAAATGCACAACAAACCACAAACAATGTAATGGGCGACTTAAATTATCTCAGTGACATTGGTAACTCACTAAACGAAATTAACTCAATAGTGAATTTAAGGTGGCTCGCGAGTAAACTGCGCCTCTTAAAACTACAAATAAGTGCGGAAGTACTCTCCTCGACTACCTAGCCACGATCAATGCATTCAATAGCCAGCGTGATGGCTATTAAACTGCTGATTTGGAATGCGAACACTCTCTCAAACAAATTGGAAGAGTTTATCGAGTTTCTAAATACACAAACCGTCGACATTGCACTGGTGTTAGAAAAAAGTGCGGCAGTTAAACACTATTCGAGTGCGCGGTTTTAACGTAGAGGAGCGCGCAGACTGCAACGGACAAGGAGGAGTCGCAATTCTCGTGCGTAACAACATTCCATATTGGAGAGTAGGGCTCATCGAACTAGAAACCATCGACGTTGAGGCCGTGGCAGTCCAATTAACAAACCACACCACCATCGTGGCTTGCTATAACAGTCCAAGAACAAGAATATGTCAGAACCAGCCCGACGTTTTATTTTCCTTCTCGCGCAGGACCACCTGTGCAGGTGACTGGAACGCCAGACACTATTCGTGGGGCTGCCATCAGAACAACTCTACTACGTAACTCTCGGAAATACGTTCTTCAATTATGTGAACAACAACAACATAATAATCCACCATCCGGACGGCCCTACTCACTACCCCTTGAATGGAACGACTCCCACCACTATTCACCTCGTCTTGTCGGCGAACGTGGTTAATATCGGTGACGTCGAAACAGGACAACTACCTTCGGATCACCTGCCGCTGCTATTAAAATCGGAGGTGTTCCGCGACGTAACATTCGAAGAAGAGTGTTTGACTACGCGCACGCAAATTGGAGAAAATTCCGGAATATACTACAGGCGAAACCCCTCCACACCACTATCGAAGATATCAACACCTTCGAGGAAATGGTCGAAACAGTGACCGAAAATATCAGCAGAGCCGCCAAAAATTCCATTCCAACTAGATTCACGGATCCACACCATTACAGCGAGTTACCACCAGATATTAAAGTGGTCATCACCGAACGTAACAGGATCCGTCGTGCATTCCAACGTACGCGTGACGTGGTGCTCAGATGCAGGATGAATGCCCTAACCAGCAGCATCCGGGGGATGATCATCAAGCGCAGAAGCGAAATGTATGCACGTCGTCTTCAACAGATCAACATTAGACAGTTCAATCTGGCGCCTCAACAAGAACTTAAGGAAGCCGTTTCGACCAATCAAGATACTAGAAGAGGATGACGGTTCGTTTGCGGTTTCGGACGAACAAATTTCGAACAAAATTTCAAAATCCTTCCAGGAGATCCACAGGACCCCGGAAACCGGGGGAACAACACATCGAAGAAAATGTAAGTCGGACGGTTACTAGTTTTCTCACACAGCACCCAGTAAATCCCATCGATTCCCATCCCTTCCTTACAACGCCCTCATATATCAAAAAGCTAATAAATAGGTCCCCGCCTAAAAAAGCTTCCGGCCCCGACTCCATACAGAACATACTTCTAAAAAATATCCCAAAAAAAACCTTATTACAGATTTACTACATCATAAACGCCATCATTCGTCTCCAATATTTCCCAAATTCCTGGAAATCCGCAATAGTTATTCCCATACTGAAACCAGGAAAAAATCCCATACATTCCAATAGCTATCGTCCGATATCACTGCTACCAGCGTTATCCAAGATTACCGAAAAGATACTAAAAAACCAAATAATAAAACATACAGAAAATAAGCATATCATCCCGGATCAACAGTTCGGTTTTCGGGAGGCACACAACTCTGAACAACAAGTGGCCAGGATTATTACCGAGACGACGAAGGCGTTCAACAAAAGGCAGCACACAGCGTTCATGTTGGTGGATATAGAGAAAGCTTTTGATCGGGTATGGATTAACGGGTTAATCAGTAAAATGATAGCACCCGATTTTCCACACCCGCTCATCACGCTAAGATCCTATCTCAGTAATAGGAAGGCCAGGGTCAGAATAAATGCCACACCTTCCGCAGCCTACCACATCGAAGCAGGCGTACCGCAAGGGTCGGTGTTGGGGCCTATCCTGTACAACATCTACACCCACGACATTCCAGAATTCTCTAACACAAATCTAGCTCTATACGCCGATGATACCGCCATATACACTCACTCCTTCTCGCCGTTGGTAGCTCTACAGAAAATTCATAACTACATACCTCGGTATGAAAAATACCTGAAAACCTGGAAGCTATCAGCGAATTCTGAAAAATCCTTAATTGCTATCTTTACCCGACGTACCAACCCCTTCAAGATACCGAGATACCCCAAATTCCTTCAAACTACCATCCTATAAGGTATCTAGGCATATATTTAGACACCCACCTGAGATTCCACCTCCATATCCAAAACAACATCCATAAAATCACTTCCATAATCCGAAAGCTCTTTTCCATTCTTGTAAGCCCCAACACTTAAAAAAAAAATAAACTCCTACTTTATAAAACAATTCTGAGGCCCATCTTAACATACGGAGTAGCAACATGCAGTAACGTCTCTAAAACAAATATACAGCGCCTGGAACGATATCAAAATAAATGCCTGCGTCTGGCCCTAGGCGTGGGCCGATACACCTCAGCGCGAACGCTGCACCTGGTGGCCGAAGTATCAACAGTAGCGGAGTTTATCCAACAGAAAGCGATCAAGTTCTACAAAGCTGCAATTTATCATGACAATCCATTAATAAGGAATATAACGGATGTCAGAGGCCTAGCCACAAAACACCCGCTCCCATTCACAAACCTAAACCTGGAGTAAAACCAACAACAACCACACGCTATAACCGCAGACGGAGCACCACACACACCAACGCATACGGAAAGAGGGTTTTTTATTTAAATTTTTCCCCCAACCTCCCGAGAATTACAACTCACAGCATACGAAGCTAAGTGATAGTGCGGGAGAGACTAATTTCTACTCGCGTGCTTAACAGCTACCCGAACGCATATGTACAATTAGTTAATATTGGCATACTGATGTCGAATTGTATATACTAGCTTAGTATAGGAAGATTTTAAATGATACATATATATACATTGTTACGACTGTGATAATTACTCATGTATAATAGAGATTTTTAGATTGATTAATTAGATTGGTGTGACCGCGAAACGCGCGTCTGCGAATAGTGAAAGTAGTTTTCTAATTAAGCACATGCTTACGAGTGTTTTTTCCTTCGGGGTAACATTGTGCTTTTGTACATTAATAAGTTTTAAGAGATTTACTTTTCTTCTATAACCTTAAAATCATAAAAAAATTTACTTATAATATTTCCTGTTTCTTATTGATTATTATTCATACTTACCAACTCTTGGTATAACTGAGCCTGTTTTCTTTTCTTTGCTTTGCCCCGTATTTCCACTGGAGCTAGCTAAAACAAAAGTAAACAATTCAACGAAAGTTCATATACATAAGTGACATGATATTTTAGAAATAATTACCTGTTGTAAGATGTCGATTACTCGATAATGAAATCGCATCTTGGAAATTTGCTGCAATTGGCTCTTCGGTTTCAATTTCCACAGCTATGACACTGTCAGCTGTATTTGCTGTCAGATATTGCAATGCAAATTATTTGTATATTTGACATTACAAATAAGTAAAGGCCGTATTGTTGGACTCATTGTCAGACGGAGGTAGGAGAGAGGTCGTGACCGCCTCAGCCTACTTTCCGGGGGACACGGACGAAGCACCACCTTCAAATATCAAGGCCCTGGTGGAACACTGCAGATGCCACAGAAAGACCTTAATCATCTGCTGTGATACAAATGCCCACAACCTAATCTAGGGTAGTACGGACACAAACAACAGAGGTGAGTCACTCCTAGAATATCTATTACTTACAAATATGGGGATTGCAAACAAGGGGAATAATCCTACGTTTCTAAACGCCATTAGGGAAGAGGTTCTTGAGTTGACCCTCGTAACCAACAAATCTTTTGACATAATCAGAGACTGGAGGGTCTCTGAAGAAGACTCCATGTCGGACCATAAACATATTCTTTTTGGAGTGAGGGGATCGGTGAAGAGTCAATCGCTCTACAGAAACTTCCTCGTAATGGAAACTACACTCTCTAATAGAGGAGCTGATTCAGCGATAGTAAAATGGGTCGGCTGCATGCTGAATCAAGGGCTGATTAGAGCCTCACTTGGATCTACGGACATCAGTGTCACTGCGGTTAGGGGATGCATACAGGGTGGGGTATTATCTCCTCTTTTATGGTCGGTATTAGTGGATGACCTGATTAGGGTCCTTAACCGGAAGGGACAGAACCATTGGTTATGCGGATGACATCTCTGTAATAATCAGGGATAATCACATAGGGACGATTGCTGAACGGATGCAGGATGCCCTGAACGCAACATGAGAATGGTGCAGGCTGGAGGGGTTATTAATTAACCCAGGGAAGACAACCATCGTACAATTCGCTAGGAAAAGGGTGATAGATATCCCCATCTTAAAAGTAAACGGCATCGAAGTCGTCCCCAGTGATAAGGTGAAATATCTGGGAATTATCCTGGATAAGAAACTCACCTGGGAACTGCACCTCGAGTCAGTGCTAAAAAAGGCCACAAAAAACCTTTGGACTGCTAGACAACTACTTGGTAGATCTTGGGATCTGAGCCCCAAAATGACCTACTGGATATATACCCAAATGGTTAAACCCACAATACTGTACGGCGCTCTGGTATGGTGGGGTAAAACCAAACAGAAAACACCCATATCGAGGCTATGCAGGGTGCAGAGACTTGCGTGCCTATGCATCACAGGGGCTATGAAATCAACCCCGACGACGGGCATGGAAGCTCTTCTGAACCTGACACCGCTAAATGTGGCTGTGCAAGAGGAGGCAGCTACGCAAGCAATCTCCATCTACAGAAGGGAAAAACTTAAGGCAGGCAACCTTACTGGTCATCTTACAATCCTGAAGGAAATCGAAGACATACTTAGTATGTCTCTAGCAAGCAACCACATGGATCCCATGTTTTGCTTCGATAGGAAGTACGGGGTCGTCTTCCCGACAAGGGACGAGTGGTACGCAAACCCAAGATGGTTGCGGGATGGATCGTAAAAGTGGTACACAGATGCATCCAAAACGGTCCAAGGATTTGGGGCAGGAATAGTGGGGCCTAGAACACACAGGTCAATAAAAGGGGCTGAGAGGAACTTTACTGGACCTACCCCATCTTTTGGGTTTAATAAAGGTCTCTTTAAAGAGGAGATAAAGAAATGAACAGCATCCACCACAACAAAACACTGGAATGATACTAGTGGGCTGGAATATTCCAAAAAGTTTCTGAGCTACGACGCTAGGAGGGCGGACCTCGCCCTAAAACTGGACAGGAGAAGCTTAAAGACACTGACGGGGGCACTAATAGGCCACTATACCTACAACAAGCACCTACACAAAATGGGCTTATCCAACACGGACACTTGCAGATTCTGCGGTGAAGAAGAGGAGTCAATACGCTGAGTGAAGAGGACCTATTACCACTCCCTTTGAAGGAGCTGATCCTGTTCCTAGACGTATTAAATAAATAAAAAACAAGGGGAAGCACAATAGATCAACGTGATCGCAGTGCAAAGGGCCACTTTGGGCCAGACACCACTCCATTACATTACATTACATTACAAAGGCCGGATAATATGCAGTTTGCATAAATTTGCATATTTGCATAATATATGCATTTTGTATATTATTTGCATATTTTGTAGTAATTCAGCATATTTGACGTATCCGAGTTTTATTTATTTTTTGGATGTAATTTATTATAGGATAGGCATTACTAAAAATATGTCGTGGTTGTAACAAGCAAAGAGTTAAACAGCCCTCTTTAAATTAAAAATAGCATTCTATGAAGCCTCTTCTCGATACTTTTCCGATAAGCGCTTCCAAAAATTTATTAATGCTGTTCCCATACATCTACACCGGGACAGAATTCAAGGAAAAGCTAATTCCCTGAAACTTCTAAATAAATACAAAAATACATTTTACCAAAAAATTAGGAGCACAGGTGTTTCTTTGTTATTCGGAGAAGTTTATTCCCATATTCGAAAACAATCTTATTTATTTTAAACATCATTTTACGTTGGTTTTTCGAAGTGTAAACTTGTCGGTTGTTATTAATTATAATAGCAAAAATGCCGAAAATAGCGACTGTGCCTGGATGGATTGCACCTTATTCAGAATTGCGTATGGACGGAGAAAAAGTATTTTGCGTAGCATGCAGCAAGATTGTAAGTAAAATTTAAGTTTATTTTCTCTTATTAATCTATAGTTTTTAAACAATGTTTATTTTTATTTATCGGTTCCAGTAAAATCTTATTTAATTTCATCCAAACAGTTGGAAAAGGCAAATAATTTGACAATAACAAGGTTTATACAGGCAGAACAGGCAACCTTTTTCTTACCTGAATCGATTCCAACAGAAAAATTCTATTGTTTTTAACGGATGCCGCACCATACATGGTGAAGGCAGCTTGCAACTTGAAAATCTTTTACCCAAATTTAATTCAACAACTTGCTTGGCGCACGAACTATATCGTGTTGCAGAAGAAGTAAGAAACCATTTTCCCTTGGTAAATACTTCAATTAGTAGTGTTAAGAAAGTGTTTTTAAAGGCTCCATTAAGAGTTCAGTTTTACAAACAACATCTACCCGGTATTCCGTTTTCTCCTCAACCAGTAATCACACGATGGGGAACGTGGTTGGAAGCTGCTATTTTTGATGCAAATCATTATGAAGAAATAACGACAATTATTATGGATCTTGATAGCGATACACAATCTGTGCTGGACGCCCAAAAGGTGTATTCGAGTAAAGAAATACCTCAACAGTTGGCCTTTATTAAAGCCAACTACAGTTTTATTTCCACTTCTATATTGCAATTGGGAAAACAATTTATGTCGCTAATTGAGAGCGTTGAAATAATAAACAAATTTGAAAAGTTATGTTTTGATAAAATCTTGTGTGGTGAGTCAGTAGAAAATATTGAGTTGACAATAGAGGATATTTCTAATTTGAAATATGCTCCTATAACAAGCGTGGACGTAGAAAGAACCTTCGGCCTCTACAAATAAGCAATGAAGTTACCTGAGGGCAGAGATAAATCCGGTACAGCATCAGCTTTGATATTTCTTCTATTGTGATAAGTAGAGGCTGGATTATATGCAAAAAAGTGGAAATATGCGCATAAATATCCGCATAAATATGCAGATGTTTTGGCCTAAATATGCGCTTTCTTATGAAAAATATGCAGATAAAAAAATAGGAGTAATGCTAGAAAATATAATACTATAGAAAAAAATATTCTATTATATTTACTACAAGTTTATTTATAACATTTTACAACATAATTAACTATGAAAACAATTTACAATTATATATTTCTCAAAGTTTTCAATAGAAAATTGTGGCGCTTGTCTGATAACATGTATTTATATATTGAAAAGGTTCGTTCTATGTCCACGCTTGTTATAGGAGCATATTTCAAATTAGAAATATCCTCTATTGTCAACTCAATATTTTCTACAGACTCACCACACAAGATTTTAGCAATATCATGTAACTTTCTAAACCCTCATTTTTTTCTATTACATTTAAAAAATTTTCATACACGGATTTTGTTGATGGCAGTGTTGAGAAGGCTCGGCTATTATATTAAGAACACAGATGCAAACAACCAAAAATGATTTACTCGAATACACGTTTTACATGTGTCACTATGTTGAAGGATCTTAATTCAAAAACTACTGGATCATTGTGTTTCGTGTCATGCATGTGACAGCATCAATACATGCACATAAATGGACTTTCATATCGCTTATCTAACACTTCCCCTCGATATAAAAGTCTACAAAACTTTCACTCACGATTCTCTCAGGCCGCATAGCTTCAAACACTTCAAATGTTTCTCTTTGGGTAGTCCTTTTGTCATCATATCTGCTACCATGCTGTCTGTGGATACATGATGAACGCTAATTCGTTGATCCCTTAAAGCCTCACGAACAAAATGATGTCTAATGTCAATGTGCTTGCTGCGTGCGTGATATGTAGCATTTTCAGCAAGCTTCTTTGCTCCCAGGTTGTCATTATATATGGTCCCTGCAGCCAGATTAGCGAATCCTAATTCTACCAAAAATCCTTCAAGTAGATCGATTCCTTCGAAGCTTCTGTGAGAGCCATATATTCTGCTTCTGTCGATGATAAAGCCACTGTCCTTTGCTTCTTGGAATCCCATGAAACAGGTCCGCCGCTTAAAAGGAAAGTATATCCCGTGTAAGAACGCCTATCCATTGGACAGTTTCCCCAATCGGAATCGACATAGCCTTCCAGACATTTGAGTTTCGTTCGAAAACTATTCCGTAGTCCATCGTTCCTTTGAGATATCTTAGGACTCGTTTAGCAGCCGTCCAGTGTTCACTGGCAAAGTTGTCGTTGAACTGGCTAAGACTGCTTACAGCATGTGCGATGTCCGGTCTGGTAGAGACAGCTAAGTACATCAGCGATCCCACCAACTCTCGATATGGTAATCTTCGCACTTCTGGGTCTACTTCGAACTTCGGTTTGTTTAGCTTGGAGTTTGCGTCTATAGGAGTGCTTACTGGCTTTGATTCCTCCATGCCAAACTTCCTCAATACGTCTTTGAGGTACCCACGCTGGTTCAAGAAAATCTTGTATTTTTTCCAAGAAAATTCTATTCCCAGACAATATTTGATTTGCCCAAGATCTTTTGTTTCGAACTCACGTGCCAACTTCTTTTTGATTGTCTCCGTCAACTGCATGTCTTTGGATACGATCAAAATGTCATCAACATAGACAAGAATGTAAGATAACACTTCTTTCTTTCTTATGTAATACACACATGGATCGGCATTTGTTGGTATTGCTCCAAGTTCTCGCAAATATTTGTCCAATCTCAGATTCCAATTCCTCCCGGCTTGGCGAAGCCCGTAAAGCGACTTTTTAAGAAGACAAACTTTGTTTCCGGTTTTTAATTCCTTCAACATAATACTTGCCTTTTCCTTAACCGCTTTATCGGTGTGCACTATCGTTTCAAGCGATTCCTCTAACAATTCGGGGAGTTCCATGAACAATTCCTCCTCGATATTTCCATTCAAGTAAGCCGTGGTTATGTCCAAATGTTGAATAGACATATTTTCGTGGACTGCAAGTGCCATCAGCAAACGGATGGAGCTCATTCGGGCCACAGGAGCAAAAGTTTCGCTGAAATGAATTCCAGGACGCTGTGCGAAGCCCCTAGCGACTAATCGGGCTTTTCTTCTTTCCAGCATTCCTTCGGAATTGTACTTGTTCCGAAGTACCAAGCGACTTCCTATTACTTCCTTGTTTGCAGGGCGCTGAACTAACTGCCATGTATCGTTCTTTAGGATAGATTTAATCTCCGAAGTAATGGCTTGCCGCCATTCGTGTGCATCTTCACCAGACATGACTAGCTTCAGTGGTATCTCAGCCAAGGCTGCAAATTGTGGTTCATTGATTTCTTGCTCCTCTTGGACTTCCTGGTACTGAAGTCGAGGTCTTCCCCTCAGTCCAGTGCGTACCTTTCTAGGTCTTCCGGGTCCTCTTACTGGTGGAATGCAATGTACATTTGTATTCGAGTTTATTTCGTTGTCGATGACGTCATCTTGTTCATCAACTTCGACTTGGAGTGGAGTTAATTCGATCTCTAATATGCGATCTTCGGATGAGGTTTTCACAATGTCATCATCCAAGTACATGTCTTCGGGTATGAAGTCTTCAAAGGTTGTCGGAGCACAAGGAAAGGTATCCATAAACCTGACGTCTCTGGATATCACGATCTTTCTCTCTTCAGTCAACCACATTCTATACCCTTTTGATGACTCAGAATATCCCATAAAAATTGCTGGCTTTCCCCTGGAATAAAATTTCCCTTTGCCTGGTTCTGTGTCTAGACAAAACGCTTTGCATCCGAATTCTTGAAAGTATGACACATTTGGTCTCTTACCGGTCCATACTTCGTAGGGAGTTTTCCCATTCAAGCTGGAACTTGGGCTTCTGTTCCTGATGTAGTTCGCTGTCGAAACCGCTTCTGCCCAGAATGATGTTTGTAGCCCGGATTGCAGGAGAAGACATCTTGCAGTGTCCAGCAATGTTCTGTTCTTTCGTTCTGCTGTGCCATTCTGTTGGGGTGATACGGTATCGAAAATCTTCGTGCAATTCCATGCTCAGCGACGAATACATCAAACTTCAGGTTCTTATATTCCGTCCCGTTGTCCGATTGCAGACATTTGATTTTCTTGGTTTTGGAATTTTCAACTAAAGCTTTGTATTCTTTGAATGCATTGAATACATCGCTTTTAGCATTTAAAAAACGTACCTCGCACCACTTAGAACAGTCGTCAATGAAGGTGACGAAATATTTGGCTCGTCCGAGCGATTCTACGCGTACAGGACCGCACACATCAGAATGAATGATGTCCAGAATTTGCGTCTTTCGTTCGCTCTTCTTAGGAGAAGGACTTCTAGTCATTTTTCCTTTTAAACAAATTTCGCAATTCAACTTCCCCTTTGGCTTCTCAACATTAATACCGGTCAGCGTTTGTTTCTGAATTGCTTCCATGAGGTATTTTTCATTTAAATGCCCCAAGCGCCGATGCCATACATCTAAAGATTGTGTTTCTTTAGAATTGCACGCAATTTCACAAATGTTTCCGCTTCCATTGTTCAACTTTTCGCGCACGTAATACAATCCGCTAATCCGATCGGCAATCAGTTTAACAGCACCTTTTTCGTCGTTCACTGTTGCGCGATCTTTGTAAAAAGATACACTGAAACCCTTCTCTGTTATTTTCCCGACTGATAATAGATTCGTGCGTAAGTCCGGCGCGTGTAAGACATTTTCTAACTTAAAGTTTTGATCTCACCCAGAACATCAGCACTGAACCGCACGTCACCTTTCGCGAGTATCTTTGTCGAACTATTGTTCGCAAGATTCAGTTCGATGCTGCTGACGTCTTCAGTGTTGACAAAATCGCGAATCGAGTTGCTTAGGTGTGAAGTTGCGCCACTGTCCAAGCACCATTTTCCGCCATTTTTCGCGTTTGTTGCCTGGAGTACGTAGTCGTCTTGTAATCCGTTTGATACACAAAGACCCGTTTCTTCACTTCTGCTCGCGTTTTCTCGATCACGGTCACGTTTCTTCCAACAATCTGCCGCTTTGTGTCCTATTTTACCACATCGATGACAACGGTATTTGAATTCACTACCGGTGTTCATGTCAGTCTTCTTCGAAGGGTATTTAGGTTTCCGCGTGTTTCTTCCACTTCTATTAGCGTATAACGCGTTTTGGAAAGCGGTGGATACAGTATCGTTTCTTCTCGCGTCGTTCTCTTCAACTATTTTTATTCGCAACACTTCTGGTGATGGTAACTCATCACGTGATTCGATCGCACAACGAAAATTTTCAAAATTCGACGGTAAACTATAGAGTAACATTATCGATAATAAATCGGAATTAATGTCCACCTCCATTTCACCGAGTTTATCTACCACATCAAAAAATCCGCGTATGTGTTCCCGCACGTCATTGCCATTTTCCATGCGTTGCAAAATCAGTTGCTTTAACAATTTTGCTTTCCGCGCTGGTCCCTTCGATTGGTAAATATTTTCGAGTTTTAGCCACACTTCTCTCGACGTTTCACAACCCTTAATTTGTTTCAATTCACTAGGGTTTATCGAAAGAATAATGTCTGATTTCGCCTTGCTGTCGTTTGTGCACCACAATTTTGCAGCAATCGCGGTTTTCTCGTCATCTTCAACAATATCCGGTTTCACTGATTCACCGTTTACGTATATCCACGCATCGTTTTTGACGAGTATTGCTTGCATCTGCAGTTTCCACGTGTCATAATTTTCTTTATTTAGCGGTTCAATGCGAGCTACGTTTCCTGGACTCATAACCTGTTGATGGCAGTGTTGAGAAGGCTCGGCTATTATATTAAGAACACAGATGCAAACAACCAAAAATGATTTACTCGAATACACGTTTTACATGTGTCACTATGTTGAAGGATCTTAATTCAAAAACTACTGGATCATTGTGTTTCGTGTCATGCATGTGACAGCATCAATACATGCACATGAATGGACTTTCATATCGCTTATCTAACAGATTTGCCCGCCCTTCCTTTAACATCAAAACATAACTTTTCAAATTTGTTGAGGTATTTCTTTACTCGAATACACCTTTTGGGCGTCCAGCACAGATTGTGTATCGCTATCAAGATCCATAATAATTGTCGTTATTTCTTCATAATGATTTGCATCAAAAATAGCAGCTTCCAACCACGTTCCCCATCGTGTGATTACTGGTTGAGGAGGAAACAGAATACCGGGTAGATGTTGTTTGTAAAACTGAACTCTTAATGGAGCCTTAAGGCTCGCGCGCACTTACCGACTACGGCCCACTACACTACGGACGGCAATTTATTCTTTGCATGTGTACTAATGGAGAGTCGTCGTAGGGCCGTTTCCGATAAGTGAGCTCAGCTCCATTAATATACATGTAAAGAATAAATTGCCGTCCGTAGTGTAGTGGCCCGTAGTCGTCCGTTGCCGGTAAGTCCGCTAGGGCCTTTAAAAAGCACTTTCTTAACACTACTCATTAAAGTATTTACCAAGGCAAAATGGTTTCTTACTTCTTCTACAACACGATTTAGTCCGTGCGCCAAGCAAGTTGTGTGAATTAAATTTGAGTAAAAGATTTTCAAGTTGCAAGCTGCCTTCACCATGTATGGTGCGGCATCCGTTAAAAACAATAGAATTTTTTCTGTTGGAATCGATTCCGGTAAGAAAAAGGTTCCCTGTTCTTCCTGTAT